>CM042548.1:13618526-13621026 GCA_023630585.1 Cranoglanis bouderius | reverse complement strand
TTGAATATAAAGGAGTATTTAATTAGTATTATTTAGTTTCTTTTTTATTTAGTCTCTGTAGAGGCTCATCAGGAGTGTGTGTATGATCAGCAGTGGAAAAAACAACAACAACATGGTGTCTATTGCATTTTTATCTATATATGATTATTCGCCATTGATTCAGTTAAATTATGCAGACAAAATCACATTTCAACAATAATTCAACACAATTAATCATTGCATAACGGTTCCCATGGCAATGAACAACATGTGCTTGTTTGTTTAGCTATTTTGCTCTAGCCCTTTCTCCACCCATGTCCTGTCATTGCGTTGTTATCAGATTGCATTCCTGTTCTGTGTTAGTCATTGATTAGTTTGCCTGTTTGTTTCTTTGTAGTGCCACCAAGTCTTTAGTAACTTTAAGTCAAAGTTCTTTTGGGACCAATCCTGAATTTTTGAGTTCTTTAGAGAGCGTAATGATCTCTGTTTAAGTGTTTCTGTAGAACCCCGGTGTGTGAAGGTGTGGAGAAGACTCGAGAGACAGGCGGAATCTTACTGGAGCTCTGGGCTTACGTTTATTCAGATCGCACTTTTTTCAGCACACTTTCAAAACTCAGGAGAAAACAACAAACAAACTCACTCCTTAAGGTTCAAGTTCACACTTCTGTGTGTGTGTGTGTGTGTGTGTGCATGTGTGTGTGTGTGTGTGTGTGTGTGTGTCTCGCAAGCTCTGCCAAGCTTGGTCTCACACCCTGTCTCTCTCTCACTCGTGGGTTACAGGAGACACTGAAAGCACAAAGAGACACAAATAAGTGGACTGCTGGTAATGAGACACAGGTGAGAATCATCACGCGTTACCTGCCAGTTCGATCCACCTCCTCTCTGTCCACAACTGATGCTCGACCACGCCCCTGCCACCACAGTTTCCAACATTCATAGTTAAAACGCAGGCAGACAGGTTTCAAGGTTCATTGTATAACCCATGGTTTCCCTTTCAGAAAAGTTTCCAAATGGAACTCCATGAGAAATATAGAACTTTTACCCATTCAAAGAAGCCTTCAGGAAACCTGTTTCTAAGAGTGTATAGTGTATGCTCGCTGACTAAAAGAACTGATGGTACATAAAGAAGGAACATTTTCCTCATGGAAAAAAAGAGAGTTCCTCAAGACTTTTTAGATGGTTAATTGTTCAATTCAATTTAATTCAGTTTTATTTGTATAGTGTTTTTAACAATGGTTGTTGTCACAAAGCAGCTTTACAGAAATATATAAATTCAGGATATATGTTTTAAATGTATAAATATATCAATAACGAGCAATCCAGAGGTGACGGTGGTGAGGAAAAACTCCCTGAGATGATATGAGGAAGAAACCTTGAGAGGAACCAGACTCAAAAGAAAACCCATCCTCTAGCTTTGTGAAACTGTTTTACTTTTCTAAAAGGGAAGCTGTTGTAGGATTCAACATAGAACCCATTTTCTTCCAAGACTGTAGAACAGGACTATAGTTCTACAATTCTACTTGGAACCCTTGCTGATAGGTAAACATTTTGTTGTAGGGTTTGGGGTTCTACACAAAACATTTAAGGGTTCCATCAGAGAAACATGAGTTCTACATAGAACCTTTTAGGGTTCCTTCAGAGAGACAGCCGGAGAACCCTTAAAGGTTTAAAATGTTCTTCAAAGTATTACACATTATTTACTTCTGAAGCTGTTGGGTGTTTAACATTTAGCTTCTTGGTACTTGGCACATTCTTAGAAAAAAAGGGTTCTTCAGGGGTTCTTAAAGGGCTTTGTTGGATAATTAAGGGCTATTAGCCATTAAACCAGTGGTCACCAGCCCTCTTCCTGGAGATCTACCTTCCTGAAGACTTTAGCTCCAACTATAATCATGCCCACCTGACCATCTAATCTTTGCCTTAAGAAGTTCTTGATCAACTAAAACAGGCGTGTTAGATTTTGGTCAGAGATGAAACCTGCAGGAAGGTAGATCTCGACATAGCACCTGTAAGGACCTACTAATAATCATGGAGGCAGGAAGGCTGTAGTGCATCTGTGCGTGTGTGTGTGTGTGTGTGTGTGTGTGTGTGTGTTAATCACAGAAAGGTCAGCATGGCCAATATTTTCCCCATCACACCGTGACAGCAGTGGTGGAGCAGGAGCGGATCTCAGGGTGAATCTGGGTGACGTGGCACTCTGAGTGACATGATCTCTAATCATAGCTGAAAAGCCATCAGCAAACACACAACAAAAACATCAACTTTCAAAACGGAGGTTAATGACCAGAGGCCAAAGTCATGTACCGGCTCTCCAGTGAGGCGTAGCGACGCAAAAATGCCAACCACAGTCACCGTTATCACATGTACAATGCATTTTGTAATTTATACAAGAAATATTACAATTTACACACGACACAGTAAAAGCTCAAAATTACCTCAAAAATCTTTTCATTTATGTGTGAAAGGAACAACAATGACATATTCACTGCCTAATATTTCAAATCATGTCTAAACTTGTTCAGGA
>CM042548.1:13501026-13613526 GCA_023630585.1 Cranoglanis bouderius | reverse complement strand
TATACTTATTTATACTTCTTTCTTTCTTTCTTTCTTTCTTTCTTTATTTATTTATTTATTTATGTACATCATCCTTTTATTATGTTGTGGAACATCTGAAAATGTAAAACAAGTTCCTGGTCTCACTTATGTTATAGTAGCTATAAACAGTCATTCCCTCACCACCACCTCACCTATTCTTTTCATGTTACCGAGAAACCATAAAGAAGTGTGAAGTTCTCTGTCCTGAAGATGTCAGAAAACTTACCTCTGACTGTTACAAAGTGCTGACTCTGGAGACTCCTTCCATAAATGTTCAGCAAACGTCTCCTTACAGAAATCTTTTCAACATATTAAAAGCTAATCAGTTATTTTGCTAGCTTAGCTAATACTGAGTAACTCATATATTGCATAATTAAAGCCTCAACAAACAAATTAAATGTTTTATTTTTTGAAAGTGTGTGTAGCTGTAGTGTTTGTTTCATGTTTCGTGTTTGTTGTTTCTCCTCAGTGTGCAGCCTATTTTGTATTTTCGTCTTGTTCCCCCTCTGTTATAGGTCAATAAAATAGATTGTGGCTGTGTGTGTGTGTGTGTGTGTGTGTGTGTGTGTGTGTGTGTGTGTGTGTGTGTGTGTGTGTGTGTGTGTGTGTGTGTGTGTGTGTGTGTGTGTGCACGCTAAAACTAATTGGACAGATTGACATCCCTGCTTCTCATTACACCCGGTTTTTATCCCTTCAGCTCAAATGAATGATGAAATCGCCGCCTTGGAGTCTGATTAAGATCTGTGTGTGTTACGGAAGCTTGTGCATGTTCGAGTCGCAGTTTGGCAAAAAAACATAATCTGAATTATTACATTTTATCAGCGCTGAATAAAACCGTTCTGACTGGAAGCGAGTTTATTTATTAGGAAAATCATTGAGACGTATTTGAGTGGTGTTTCATTTCACACTCATTGAGTGTTTTTTGTTTGTTTTTTTTGTTACTTATTAGGGTTTTGGTAATATTTTCCAGACTTCAGACTTCATTCAATTCAAACTTTATATGAAAATATTAGCTCTAACAGAACAAGGTGTATTGAATTACACGGCCTGGATAACTCTCAGTGAGCCGGGAAGCGGAGGTCGCTGCGACCTTGCAATTTGATTTTTATTTATTTTTGCAGGCGTGCAGTGTGTTTGCGCTTACAGAGCACATCTCTACTGCCAGACCCAACACGCTTCACTGAGCAAAACAGCACCACGCCATAATTGTGTTCACCTGTTTATTTGGTTGTCATTATTTCATGTATCTGCATCGCATCGTCTCATTATTTTGCATATTTAAAGCAGCGTCATCTGTTTCCGAGGTGAACATATTGCTCTGAGACACAAGCATATTTTATATACATTAGATATTCACGATTCACTGAATTTCTGAATACAAATCTCTTACAGAATGCTTTTTTTTATTCACACATAAAATTGCTAAAGTACAACTTACTCAGATAAATTGATTTATTCAATATCAGGAACTTCACAAAGATATTTTCTAATAAATTCTATTACAGTGTATTACTGAGAATTTTATTCATACCGCATTTTTAATTTTCAGTACAATCTGTGTACAAGTATATAAGTAAATAAGTTTACAAGTAAGTAAATACAGTGGGGGAAAAAGTATTTGATCCCCTGCTGATTTTGTACGTTTGCCCACTGACAAAGAAATTATCAGTCTATAATTTTAATGGTAGGTGTATTTTAACAGAGAGACAGAATAACAACAAAAAAATCCAGAAAAACGCATTTCAAAAAAGTTATAAATTGATTTGCATTTTAATGAGGGAAATAAGTATTTGACCCCTTTGACTTAGTACTTGGTGGCAAAACCCTTGTTGGCAATCACAGAGGTCAGATGTTTCTTATAGTTGGCCACCAGGTTTGCACACATCTCAGGAGGGATGTTGTCCCACTCCTCTTTGCAGATCCTCTCCAAGTCATTAAAGTCATTTTCAATGCCCTGGCTGAGGGAAGGAGGTTCTCACCCAAGATTTGATGGTACATGGCCCCGTCCATCGTGCCTTTGATGTGGTACAGTTGTCCTGTCCCCTTAGCAGAAAAACACCACCAAAGCATAATGTTCCCACCTCCATGTTTGATGGTGGGGATGGTGTAGTGTGTTACCAATTGTTTTCTTGGTGACTATGATGCCAGCTGCTTTGAGATCATTAACAAGAGCCTCCCGTGTAGTTCTGGGCTGATTCCTCACCGTTCTCATGATCACTGAAACTCCACGAAGTGAGATCTTGCATGGAGCCCCAGACCGAGGGAGACTGACAGTTTCTTCCATTTGCGAATAATTGCACCAACTGTTGTCACCTTCTCACCAAGCTGCTTGGCGATGGTCTTGTAGCCCATTCCAGCCTTGTGTAGATCTACAATCTTGTCCCTGACATCCTTGGACAGCTTTTTGGTCTTGGCCATGGTGGAGAGTTTGGAATCTGATTGATTGATTGCTAAAAAGACAGGTGTCTTTTTACAGGTAACAAACTGAGATTAGGGAGCACTCCCTTTAAGAGAGTGCTCCTAATCTCAGCTCATTACCTGTGTAAAAGACACCTGGGAGCCAGAAATTTTGCTGATTGATAGGGGATCAAATACTTATCTCCCTCATTAAAATGCAAATCAATTTATAACTTTTTTGAAATGCGTTTTTCCGGATTTTTTTTTTTTGTTGTTATTCTGTCTCTCACTGTTAAAATACACCTACCATTAAAATTATAGACTGATAATTTCTTTGTCAGTGGGCAAACATACAAAATCAGCAGGGGATCAAATACTTCCCCCCCCCCACTGTATAGAGGTAGATAAGTAAGTAAATAAATAAGAATTATGTGTAGGTAATTATTAAGTTCTAATTATTCATTTCTAAATAGTGAATAAATAGTAAGTAGTAATTAGGTGCGTAGGTAAGGTTAAGTTGTAAGTAGTAATTAAATAACTAATAATTACATGTGTAGGTAAGTATTAAGTTGTATGTATGTATGTATGTATGTATGTAATGATTGAGTAAGTACTGTATATAATTAAGTAAATGTAAAAGTAAGTAGTAATTTAGTGTCTATTTAAAGTTAAATTGTATGTAAATAAGTAAATAAATAATTAACTAGTTATAATAGGAATGTGTTAATTACATGTGTAGGTAAATATTAAGTTGCAAGTAAGTAAATAAGTAATTAAGCAAATAAGTAGTAAGTATTAAGTAAGTAAGTGTCTTGGTTGTAAGTGTTAAGTTGTAAGTAAGTAAATAGGTAAATAATTAATTAAGCAAATAACTAAGTAATTAGTAATTAAGTGAGTGGGTAAGTATTAATATGTAGATAGATAGATAGATAGATAGATAGATAGATAGATAGATAGATAGATAGAGTTGTAATCAAAATAATTCAACCCCCATTGCAAATCAGGTTTATTGTCAAAATGTTTCCAATTAACAAATCAAACAAAAGCAATTTAAATAGTTCAACACCGCGAATGTTTCAAGTGTTTTCCCCAAATTCAACTGAAAATGCAACTTATAATGACTTCTCCAGTCTCAAAATTATTCAACCCCCTGAATAGAATCCATCACAACAACACAAATATGCAAAACAGGTGTTGACACACTTTATGCAACTAATCATGGGCTTCATTAGTTGCTCCAGGTGTGCTTGAGCTGGAACACACGAAATACCTGAACTTGCTAGGGGCAGAAAATAAATGAAATACCCGGACAGGGCAGAAAAAGGAAGCCATCAACGGCTACAACCAGATTTCTGAGAAGGCAAGTTGTGAAAAACCCTTGAATGACTGCAAAAGACCTGCAGCAAGACTTGGTGGTAACAGGCACTGAGGTTTCAGTGAGCACAGTATGGCGCGTACTAAATGCAGAAGGTTTCCATGCCAGAACTCCAAGACGTACACCACTACTGACCCAAAAAGTACAAGAAAAGTCAGCTCAAAATCATACAAATAAGCCACAGAAGTTTTGGGATTCTGTTCTGTGGAGTGATGAAACAAAACTGGAACATTTTGGCATGATGGATCAGCGGTATGTCTGGAGAAAGAAGAATGAAGAAAGAACACTCTGTCCACAGTCAAGCATGGTGGTGGCTCGGGGATGCTCTGGGGCTGCTTTGCATACTCTGGCACTGGAAACCTGCAGCATGTGGAAGGCAAGATGGATTCACTGAAGTATTAGGAAATCCTAGGAAAAAACATCATGCCATCTGTGAGGAAGCTGAAGCTTGGGCATCATTGGACCTTCCAACAGGACAATGATCCAAAGCATACCTCAAATTCCACCAAGACGTGGTTGCAGAAGAAGTCCTGGAAGATTCTACAGGGCCATCACAGTCACCTGACTTTTTGATTTGAAGAAGGTGGTTGCAGCAGGCAAACCCAAGAATATTACTGAACTGGAGGCCATTGCTCATGAGAAATGGGCTACGATTCCTCAGGAACGCTGCCAGAAACTGGTGTCTGGCTAAGCAGCTTGTTTGCAGCAGGTCATAACAGCAAAAGGGTGCTCTACTAAGTACTAAAGATGCTTGCCCTAAAGGAGTTTATTAATTTTGAGACTGGAGAAAGTTGCAAGTTGCATTTTCAGTTGAATTTGGGGAAACCACTTGAAGCATTCATTGTGTTGAACTATTTCAGTTGCTTTTGTTTGATTTGTTCATTGCAAACAGCTGAAAGTCAATTTGCAAATTGTAAATTTTGACAATAAACCTGATTTGCAATGGGGGTTCAATAATTTTGATTGCAACTGTAGATAGATGATATGTCTGGCTAGGTAAATCATTAATATTCTGCTCAGTGGTTAAAGCTCTGGGCTAATGATCAGAGAGTCAGTGGCTGAATCAGAGAGTCCAAAATCGCATACTGTGACAGTACGTACTGAATTCAATGCAGTACCTACTGCATGGCCATTGAAACAGTACGTACTAATCAGTGTGTGTGTGTGTGTGTGTGTGTGTGTGTGTGTGTGTGTGTGTGTGTGTGTGTGTGTGTGTGTGTGTGTATTTTTTAGACTACAATTCCGGACATTCTACATCCGCCATGTTAGCATTGTCATGTGACCTTCGATGTCATCATAAACACAAAAATCTTAGACAAGTTAACAATTTATTCGGGTTTTGTTAAACAAGTCCTGTTTAACCAATGTTAATACTTAAAAAGAGCTGATAAGTCTTCCGCGATTTATTTTTCTGAGCTTGTCCGCACCAGTCCCATTGCATTATGGGAATTTTTGACTCGCATAGTGTCCATCGGTTGCACATATTATTACTGGAAGCAATACGTCATCCAGGTATTTCTCGCCTACTGAGAATTTGGACATACTACCCTCTGGCGTACTGCTTTTTGCCTACTATATAGTAAGTATGCAGTTTCGGACGCAGCCATTGTAACAGTAAAGGCTTTCTTCTTCTTCTTCTTCTTCAGGTTTCTTCATCTTCTTCTTAGTGGTTAGCAGAGTGGTGCAGTGGAAGTGTGCTGTACCAGTAACACAGAGGCAATGGCCTCCTCTGCTAATCCCTGTCTAATTATAGCTTACAGTTTATTGTCCTGTATATTTACTGTCCTGTGTATTTATTGTTTTGTTCTGTGTACTTACTGTTTTGCACTCGTCTCACACTGTTGTGTATCTGCACTTTATGTAGTCTTGCATACTGTTCTGCGTTGCACCATGGTCCTGAAAAAACGTCATTTTGTTCCAATGTATACAAGCTATATAGAGGAATGACAATAAAAACCTACTTGACTTGGTTTTTTCTTCTTCAGGTTTCTTCTTCTTCTTCTTCTTCTTCTTCTTCTTCTTCTTCTTCTTCTTCTTCTTCTTCTTTTGTAGGCTTCTGTATTCCTACAGCTTATTTACACATTTAATTTCCAATACATTGTACATAAACTTCCCACAAGCGATAGTGAAATAAAGTGAAAATAATTAATCAAAAAATACAGCTGTGCAACTATTTATGGAAGTCATTAATCCAGTCTATTAAAGTATAATCCAATTAGCATTTAATTAGCAGGAAATCTTCTCATGCCATTCTGAGTTTACAACATTTGATTGGCATTTTCACGTCTCAGTCAAATGAAAGCGTCTTTTCATTTCGGACCTTACTGCCAGCTCATATTAGCATGATATATACAGAGACGTTTCTGAGATGGGGCCTGAAGAAGAATTCTATGTGAATAAATGTGACATTCACACTGACGTTGATTTGCATAACTTTATTCATATATCACCTTTCATACATGATGAAATGCCAAGGTGAGTTACGAGAAAGAATTTACAGGCAATAAATAAAACAACTCATAAATAATAGCTCAATATACAATAAATATCTAAAACCATCAGCAGAATACAACACTTTCAATATCAATGTTATTCTAATACATTATTTTTTAATAATTTTATATTTTAATTTAATTTAGGCTCATTCACAGTGACTTGTCCACATAAACAGAATAAAAATGTGTGTAATCTGTACAGAGATGTTAAATAAACATTTATGGAAGGAGTCTCCAGTGTCAGCACTTTGTAACAGTCAGAGGTAAAGCTATAAGTTTTCTGACATCTTCAGGATAGAGGAGTTTACACTTTGTGGGTTATTTGTGATGACACAATAAGCTGCATTCAAGAAAGAGAATAAAGAGAGGCTGGTGAGGGAACGACTGTTTATAGCTGCTACAATGTAAGTGAGAACAGGAACGAACTTGTTTCATATCATCACACCACATAGAGTCTAAAATTCTGTGTGAAATATATTTGTCATGGTGATATGTTTTTCTATAAACAGCTATTTATTCATCACTCAGAAAATTTTCCACAGATGACAAACTTGCTTGTCACTTTCACCATGACAGATTATTTTTCTTATAGTTTATGCTTGTGCATTTTTTATATGCTCACTCTTTGTGAAAGAGGTTTTGAGTAAATGAGGGTAAAGTTCACAGCACATTCTGAATGAATTAACATGTAGAAAAACATTCCAACACTAATACAAATAATCGATTTGTTATATAGTACATCTGCCAATTCCAAGGACATTTAATTTAATTTAATTTAATTTAATTGTATTCAGTTCATTTCAGAGGGCAAAATTTCGGTTTTGGAATGCATGAATACACAGCAGGAATAATAATAATAAAAAAAAACCTGAACATGCAAAATTCTGTAAATATGTAATTTCCAAATAAATTCGCAAGCTGCTTTTTCAAGGTTTTGAATGAATGCGATTCAGCTAAAGGCAACAAATTCTTCTGGACCCAGTGTGTTCAAATGTAGTAACACTAAAAGTTATACTCATAATGAGTTTAGCAATTTATAGATTTCCTTTGCAAAAATACAAGGTCATTTTACAAAATAGGTTCTGATAAAACATGACACATCCTGACTGAATTAACCTGAGCTGAAAATAGAATAAAATATAACAGATTGATTTAAAGACAATTTAATCAGGAGAGATTTATGTTATGTTAAAATTTTTCTTATTTTTAAGTTGAATCTTCTGTTTAAAATGCTTTATATCTATGTTTTATCAAAGCTGGCATAAAAATTGGACAAAAATAATACTACTAAAACCAGGTCAAATGTGATGGGTTGTTCGATTGTTCTTCAAGGGATCTCTGGATTCTTAGCTTCCAAAACTTGCAACTTTTTCTGATAGGAAATCACTCTGTTGGTGGTGCAAGTTATATCCTTCAGATGCGCTGGGATGCATCATCATTGATGTTCCTGTGGTCCTTGGGGTTTTGGGTCTTTCGACATCAGACCGCCCCACCCAGGTGACCAGGCCAGGCCAGAGGCTTTTTCCCTTGCAGCTTCAAATACTAAGCATACTACCATATGGAGATACTATCGTATGGCCCTCTTGTTCGCTGCTCAAGTTATTCCATGTATCGTCAGAGTTTTGCAGCGTGAGTGCCCTGCAAACCCCTGGCAGCCCATGTTTATGGGCTTACAGTGAGCCCACCAGCCTTGTCTCCTGCACTGGTACACCAGCTCGGGGTACTTGGCACACTTCTGCTCTTTCTTACATGACCACTTGCTTGGTGGTGTTTGAAAAGATAACCATGGTGGAGTTGATGTTATGTGATCTGGGAACTTCATCTATTTTCCAAATCCACACTCAGTTGCCAGTCTGAAGCTGTGATGAGACTCACTCCACTTGGAGCTTAAAGCAACTCAGAATGAAGTCACTTATTTTAAAGAACTCCATCACCCCTTGTGCTTGAATGTTGTGTTCCTGTCTCTTAGCTAAAAGTGCACATTTTAGCTTCTGACATTTGTTTACTGAGTAATGAGATTGACCTTTCTGTGCCAACGGGTGGAAATAATTTAAACTGATCCAACCTGCAACTGCTGTCCTGAATAAAAAACGACCACTAAATTTTCTTTTCAATTCAGAATTTTTTTAATTATTTTTTTTAAACAATCTGTTTATTAGTCTTAGATAATGTGGAGCGTCCACCGTACAAGTCCCTTGGCATGAGCTGTTATTTTAGAAATTATAATGTATTAGAATGAGCACATTAATATAAACCTGTGATTTGCAGCTTCACTATTGTCAGAGCTGCTGTTCTAGAAAATTAATCAACACCTTCTGAGCAATCACATTGTGTTAACAAGATCTGATCAAGATCCACAGATTTATTTTGTGTATTAAGTAGCCAAAACTCAAGGTAAGTGATTAGCATTCTCCCTTTCCTTCAGCTCTTCCCTCCGATTGTGATCTAATCTGTATTCCACACAGCTATTCGATGCAACAGCAGCACATTGTGAGGGAGGGAAAAGCATGTGTGTTTATTCGACCTCAATGATTTGAGATTTAGTCGAAGGTCATGATAAATATGCAAGCTTTTATCTGTGGGAGTGGAAGAGTGCGATGATAAAAGCGCTTAATGCGGTCAGGAGAGCCTTCCTGTTCGACTTACAGTCCTATTACACCAATAACAGTGTGATTATATCGAGACGTAGAACTCGTGAGAGAGAAGAGACAGGATGTAAACACAGATTTTAATATTCAGGTCAGAATCCAGAGCCGAGGCAGAAACGGTCAACATTGACAGGTTTCTATTTTTTTTTGTTGTTGTTGTTGTTACAATGCAAAGAGCTACAATAAACCCAAATTGCAGTTATTATACAGTATATTAGAGAATATGATGGATTCTGGATTCTGACTGGTCAGAATGTGCTGATTAATTTTTTAGAACAGCAGCTGTGACAGTAGTGCAGCTGCAAATCACAGGTTTATATTAAGTAACTCATTTTAATAGGTTACCGTTGCTTTAGTAACAGCTCATTCTCAGGGGCATGTGTGGCTGGTGAGGGTACAACAGTTTATAGCTGCTATAACATAAGGCAGAACAAGAACTTGTTTCACAGACATTCCACAAAGAACGATGTATGTAAATGTAATTATAAACAGATAAAGTACCATGATCCTCCTATACTTCAATAAAATCTATCTATCTATCTATCTATCTATCTATCTATCTATCTATCTATCTATCTATCTATCTATCTATCTATCTATCTATCTATCTATCTATCTATCTCTCTATGTTGTTTTTAAGCACTGAAATTTAAGAGGTGAAATAAAAAAATATATAGAGAGTGTCACAGAGAAAACCAAAGAGGTGTTTTTGATGTTGCTATCAGTTAGCATCAGAGCCAAATTCGGAATTAAACTATATCTATTTAATTCAGCCACCGTGCGTCTTCTACAGCTTCGTTTAATGAATAAAACATGCGTATGAAGCATGGGGATTTCGCTCACTCAATCAAGCTTGCTAATCCTTTGAAGAATGAACATTAAAGCGTATTTTCACCATCGCTACGCAGCACTGAATGAAGGATTGAAAGGAAGCAGCGTCTCTAACAGGACTATGTTAAAAACTTAAAAACATAAAGGAATGAGAGACACTTTTGGCTCTACACAATCCTGGATAAACAAATATATATATATAATGAAGAATGCTAAGCATGGTGTGTGTGTGTGTTCAAGCTCAGCACACAGTAATGTAATTACTCAGCTGTTTCACTGCTGCAGGCTCAAACACAAGAGTGTACTGTATACGAGTGTTCCTGCTGTGTGTATCAGAATAGTCTGTGCTTTCAGGGTGGGGAGGATGATGTTGTTCTCTCCCCCGCTCAATCAGAGTGACATTAGCTAATAATAGGCATCAGTTGCTTTGTACCTTGCCACACCTTATTTACTGTGACAGGCAGACACAGAGGCCACGCCTCCTTTGCTGTGACAGACACATAGGCACTGTCTCCTTTATTAAGATTAACCGACACAAAAGCCACGCCTCATTTATGAGGACTAATAGACACATAGGCCACGCATTCTTCATTAGGACTAACAGATACTTAGGCCATGCCTTCATTAAGACCACACCACCTTCATTAGGATTAACCGACAGCTAGGCCACACCTAATTCATTTGGATTAACAGACACAGAGGCCATGAGTCCACAACAGTCATGACTTCATCAGGACTGACACAGAGGTCAAGCCTCCTTCCTTAGGACTGAGTATTATAAGCCCTGCTTCCTTCATAAGGACTAACAGACACTTTAGCCATACCTGCTTCATTAGGACTAGTAGACACGGAGACCACACTTCCTTTACTCAGATTTATATGAACACCTCATTCACTAAGTGAAGAGACCATGCCTCCTTCACTAGGACTAACAGACACAGATGCCCATCCTCTTTCATTAGGACTAATAGACCCAGAGGCCCCAGCTCTTTCCTTAGGACTAATAGACCCAGAGGCCCCACCTCTTTCCTTAGGACTAATAGACCCAGAGGCCCCACCTATTTCCTTAGGACTAATAGACCCAGAGGCCCCACCTCTTTCCTTAGGAGTAATAGACCCAGAGGCCCCACCTCTTTCCTTAGGACTAATAGACCCAGATGCCCCACCTCTTTGCTTAGGAGTAATAGACCCAGAGGTCACACCTCTTTCCTTAGGACTAATAGACCCAGATGCCCCACCTCTTTGCTTAGGAGTAATAGACCCAGAGGCCACACCTCTTTCCTTAGGAGTAACAGACCCAGAGGCCCAACCTCTTTCCTTAGAACTAATAGACCCAGAGGCCCTACCTCTTTCCTTAGGACTAATAGACCCAGAGGCCCCACCTATTTCCTTAGGACTAACAGACCCAGAGGCCCCACCTATTTCCTTAGGACTAATAGACCCAGAGGCCCCACCTCTTTCCTTAGGACTAATAGACCCTGAGGCCCCGCCTCTTTCATTAGGACTAATAAGCCCAGAGGCCCCACCTCTTTCATTAGGACTAATAAGCCCAGAGGCCCCACCTCTTTCATTAGGACTAATAAACCCAGATGCCATGCCTCTTTGCATCAGTCTGCTGCAGTGTGTTATTATGGAGCAGATGCAGGTATGATGGAGACGTTTCAGACCTGAAATAACGCCTTTAATGGAGAGTCAGAGGCCAATGAGGAGTGAAGAGGATGAAAATCAGATGAGCGTCAGACCACCACAGGGAATTTAATCATTGTGGTTTTTCAGTCAGCAGTCTACTCATTGATTTACTCAAACCCGTCAAGGCTGTGACATCCGTTAGCATCTGCACAAAGACCACACTGTGGTATACATTTATTTTTACAAAGTTCAAAACAGTATGCTGTTATTATCTGAGAGCACTAGGAACAAATTGGGCAAATCACCAAAAACATAAGAGCTGAAGGAAGTAATTTTTTGGTTTTTACTTCATGATGAAGAGACATTCCTCTGTAAATGAAGCACTACGGAAGTGTGATTGAGTTGCATGTATGTTGTATGAGTTATGTTTAGACTTTTTTGGTTTGAGATGTACATTTTGAGCTGCATAATTTGAGTTGAATGTTTTTTTTTTGTTTTTTTTTTGCATGTTTTTAGTTATATGCTTCAAGTTGAATGCTTTGAGTTAAATGTTTTGAATCATGTGGTATATTTCCATTTGTACATTTCAAGTTGTATATTTCTAGATATGGTTTGATTTACAAATTTCAAGTTGTACACTTCGAGTTGCATGTTTTATGTTGAGCATTTTAAGAAGTACATTTTGAGTTGTACATTTCAAGTTGTATGTTTTTAATTAAATGTTGAGTTGAATTGTTTTGAGTTGTATGTTTTGAGGGTATACTGTATATGAAGTTGCATACTGCTCTTGGTTTTAGCCTTCAGATAAGCCAACATAAAGATCAGAGAGCTGGCTATGGGAGAAAAGCAAGCCATTTTGAAGCTGAGAAAAGAGCTAAAATCAATCAGAGGCATTGCACAAGCAGTGGGCGCAGCCAATACAACAATTTGGAAAGTCCTGAAAATGAAAGAAACCACTAGTGTACTGAGCAACAGGAACTAAATGGGTCGGCCAACTAAAACAACAGCAGCTGATGACAGAAACATTGTGAGAGCAGTGAATAAAAACCCAAAAACCCAGTTGAGCAGCATTTCACTTCCTGAAGAGGAGACTGAAGGGAGAAACCCCCCAAAACAAATAACAACTGAAAGAGGCTGCAGTAAAAACCTGGAAAAGCATCACAAAAGAAGAAACCAACAGTTTGGTGTCAGTGATTTGTAGGCTTGATGCAGTTATTGCAAGCAAGGAATATGCAACCAAATATTAAGTGTTATTTACTTTAATTTACTTCAAGACTTATCTGTTCCTATTCTTTTGCCCGCCTAAAAATTGGGTGGTCTTACACAAAAGGTTCTATGTTTTATGTTGTTTAACACGTCTAGATGTAAATACCAGGACATAAAAGCCGAAATCCTAAACTCTTGTCTCATCTCCATTTTTTAGTGATTTTAGTGATTGACTTAGTGATTTGGGGCCTCTAAGCGAGTCCAGGCATGGGGCCCCAACACACCAACTATGCGCCCTTTCACTTTTGTAACCCTTATTTTGCTCTCACTCAAAGCACTCAACCTTTTTTTCCCCTAGAGTGTACCCCAAATTAAAGTGACAGGAGAACAGCTAAGCCTAACTAGTATACACATACTCACTAATAAAGCAAATAAAAGCGTTTGGCTGCATTCTTTTTCTGCTCTGCTGGGGTAGCTGCGTTTCATTGTTAATTTATTTCCTTGCAATTTTAACTTCGACTTCGTTCTGCTTCTAATGTGCTACTCGGGCTTGCTCTAGCTCTACGGAGTCAGCTATAATTTTCTCGAACACTGGCCAGTGTCGAGCTGCTGATATCCTACTAAACAAAATATGATAGAAAATTAATATGTTATATATGATTTATATTTAATGAATTGACCTTGCCATTCCAGTAGTTTTAAAGGGAACTGTATGCTTATCTTTTTAATTGAATTATTTGAATAGTGTGATTTGAGTTGAATGTTTCTAGTTTAATGTTTCTATTTGAATATTTCAAGTTGTATGTTTTGAGTTGATCATTTCGACTTGTGTGTACCAAGTTGTACCTTTCGAGCTGTATATTTTGTTGTAGGACACTGAGACTGACAACACACAGGCCACACTTTCTTCACTATGACTGATGAGTACTGAGGTTACGCCTTCTTCACTGGGATTAACAGATACAATGGCCACACCTCTTTATACTAATGAATATACAGGCCACACCTCGTTTTTTAGGCCATGGCTTCTTTATGGGAGCTGACAGGGACACAATAACATCATTCCCTAATTAGTTTTTTCTCCAAAAAGCATTTGAAGGACAGAGATGTAGAGATTCTCACTCTCTCTGACTGACTCTTATTTTTCTTTACACAGTGAAACTCCCACCGAGAGCTGAATTATCCTGACATCAGTGACAACTCCAATGCGTTCAGTCTTATTAGTAGATTTGTTTGAGTTTCATTCAATAATAAGATCAGAAAACTTATCAGCTCTTATTACTGACATATTTTTGGATTATCACATGCATCTGATGAAATTTCCAGCGCATTCTGTGATTTCTTATTCCACTCTGAACTGTTTCCAAGGTAACTGAAATGAAGTATGTCAGTAAGTGAAGTGGCAAAACTGGCTCTTGTGGGGCGAAAACACAAATCACAGCCGAGGATCACAGCATTACTGTAGAAATGTGCATATTTTGAAGACTTCAGAGTCATATGCAGTATATATATTTACAAAGAGTAAGATTTAACCTGCTTACTACATACCCTACGTTCACAATTGCGTGACAAATCAACAGGAGCCTGTTCATTTTCTATGTACATGCATGACAAGTTTAATTTTTGATGCACAAAAATTGAAGAAAATCTTATAAATGTGGTTTCATCTTATCCTGTCATACATAACCTCTCATTAAATGTGTATAGAGACATTACTTGGAAGGTAGTAGCAGAGATAATTGGTATCTCTGGTGAGTGTATGTAGCTAGTTCAGTTAGCTTGCTTTTTCTAATCTGGGAACAGAGCTAGTACAAAGTTGAGCACAAATCATGTGAATCAAACATCCAAAATCACACAGAGGTTAGGTTATTTAATTTGTGTTTAACTTGCTAGCATTTATAATACTACCAGATCTGGACAATGCAGGCTCACAAGCTATAACAACATCGGTCACTAGATGCCCACAAGAAATAAACTACAAGTGATGCAAGAGACTTGTCACTTGCTAAAGTGAACGTAGCATAATATTTTGCCACAGGTTATCATTTTATATCTGATAGAATTGGAGCAAATTTCCATTGGGGCTTAGAAAGGCTAAATCCACATGTGTCCAACACCAAACATGTCTCAGATGATTTATTAAATATGATTTAAGGGCAAATTGGGTAAAATATTGTTTTTAAAATGGGTCAGAATTAATGTGGAAAACATTAGATTTTCAGTGGATACAAACAGTGTTTGTGCCTGAGGTTTGGTATGTTACCACACACACACACACACACACACACACACACACACACACACACACATGACTGGAGATACAGGTATGGAGTGTGTTCAGCGTAGCGTGGTGCCCACTGGTGCTTTTAAGACATCAGGGAATCAGCATCAGGCCGATGCACCCTGGCTAAAGCATCCTTGTGAAAGACACTTCCTATTTCTTTTATTGCAAACATCAGCCTCCGTGGCAACACCTTGTTACCATGACAACCACATCCTGCTTGAAAGGAAGGAGTATCAGAAAAAAAAATCATAAAAATTCTCAGACAATGTTCTGTAAATGGCACACGTTTCGTTCACACATTCCCTTTTCAAAAAAAGTGCATAATTTCAAAAACGGCTTTGACAAAAACTTCAAAGCATTGAGAATTGTGAATTTTCCTTTTCACTTCTCTCACAGAAAGTAAAAGCAGGTCTATTTGCTCAGGACGTAATGAACCGTATGGCTGTTTGTCTCCACAAGCCGCTCAAACCCAGACGGCTTGGTCACGCTCCAATTAAGCACGAGAGCTCTTTTTTTCCTTTTGACTTCTGAAGCAAAGTGCTGCTGGCAGCTTAATGACATAAAGACGATCGATCTTCAGCTGTAATTTGTTAAAGAGACTGCACTCCTCGAATACCATTTACATGGGGACAAATCGAGAGATCTCAGTCTTGTGTTTGCTGCACCATTTGTTTTATGGATCAACGTCGCCTGTTTATTTTGACCGAGGAACAATTTGTTGCAGTTGATCAATAAATGATTACTAGAGGTTTTTTTTTCTTATTTGTTTTTTTCCCACAGGCTAAATTCTCTGGACAATTCATTCACAACTGCAGCAGCACAAACAGTATAGTGATCTATAGTGATTATTAGCATGCCAGATTTAGCTCCATGCTGACCAACAATTCATCCCAGATAGCAAAATGAGGTATGGCCCTGTGCCGGGGCCACGCTCACTGCTTTCATCTGGACCACATGTTGGCATGGAATGGATCCGGCTGCCAGAACTCAGCCATATCTCTAGTGTGACATGGTCCAGAGCTTACAGCTGGGCTACAGTGGAAATACTGCACAAGTGTTAGATATGGTTGGTTGCTTTTGGGCCTGGTTAATTTAATTGACCCTCAGTGTGATCACCCCAAGCCCCCTGAACCACTGATGACTCCATCCAAGTCTACATTTTGTACATAATGTTTAGCTACTGTAGTGATACCATCTTATTTGGCACCTTATTAGTACCTTTCATACCCAGTGGCAGTGGAAAAACAGATGCGACAACTAATTTAACCAGCTGTTTGAGGCATACACTTGCACTCTGCACACTAATATGATTAAAGATTTTTACTAAATCACATTTATTTTTTGCTCAGGATTTCAGCATTTGAAGAATAAATCTCATTAAGAAACCTGCTGGACAAATAAATCTTTCTCACTCTGTTACAATACTGACTTTATCGTGTTTGTTCTAATACATTGTCATACAGTATGTCTATAGTAACAGCTAATTTATGCAGACTTGTAAAGTGGACACTCCATGTAAACAGATGAGAAAAATGTGTATAACTGTTAACATGATGAAATTTTCTGTAAAGAGACATCTATTTAATACCTAGGGAAGGAGTCTCTAGTGCCAGCGCTTAAAGCTGTAACTTTTAGTTTTCCAACATCTTCAAGACAGAGGAGTTTCCTCTTGGTAACATTTTCATGATAACATGACAAGCTCTGTTTTTTTGTCTTATTAACTTCAAGAGAGAGACAAAAAAGAGACTAGTACAGGTTTATAGCTGCCATAATGTAAGTGACAACAGGAATTAACTTGTTTCTGGTCATTCTGCAACTTTAAATGTAATTATAAATGGATAAAAAGTATGATGGTTTTCCTTAATAAATATTGCTGTGGTATAAGAGGAATAAAACACTTTAGGACATGCTGTTATTGGACAATAATCAATGCTAGAGTAGTGTGATGTGTTGATTTTTTCCTGCATACACCATCATGTTTATTGCTTATTGGACTTATTGGTCAAAGAAAAGTGAAAACTGTGAACTAGCCAAAAAAAGCAAAAAAAAGAGAGAGGAAAAAAAAATATTCCCATTTCTTTAACAATCAAGTAGTTGTACTGGTACAAAAGAATGAGAGTCCGTATGATATTGCATTAACTATTGTGTTAACCTGTGTAGGTGACCATGTAGGGTACAGTATGGCATCAGATGGATGGACGGATTTGGTTCATTTGTGCCCCACACTCTGAATACTATGAATACTTTTAAACATGGCTGTTTATAGTTGCACCTTTGGCCCACAATACACTTTGCCACTACATAATACTAGCAGAATTATCTTCTATGTGGTGTGGACCCCCAGATGAGCCATTATGGTTGAAAAGGACCTTACTTAAAACCTAATGTTCTTTTAAAATAACGAGGGTAACATAAAGTGTAATTCCCTATAAATTCCCTCCTGATGGAGAACACAAATGTCTGGAGGTATTGCTTGGTTAACCCGGGGCACACTGTGGCTAGATAAATGCATCTATACGGGGGAAACAGCAACGAAATTAAAGCAACAGCTCCCACAAATGTATCGTAGTGATTGCATGGCTGTAGGGGACGTCGCCACAACTGCTGCATAGGGAAATTAACGGATACAACACACAGGAAATGTGTGCATGTTTGTGAATGTGTGCTTCTCTCCTGTGGACTGAATTAAAAGGTTTTCATTTCCTTTCTTCCATTTGTGTGAGGCACACAATGCCAAATACCTATCTAAATGAAATTTTTGAAAAAATGAAGACCAGAACATCATTGTTTTTTTCCCTGCCATAAGCCTTTTATGTGAGCTGGACAGATGGGCTTTATGTTCTCTCATTTTGATCTCCATCCAGATCTGGAGGCTGTGCCATGAAAACACAACCCTGATATTCGTAATATCTTTAAATCTGCCTCAGTGGTCTGATTGAAATAAAGCTATTTTCATGTCTTGGCTTAGCAGAATCGTATTAGCAGAATTGAGCCAGGTAATGTTTGCGAGATTGTTGAAAACAAACCTGTGCATCTGATGTATTTTTATAATAATGTGAAAGGCAGGAGGAAATCTTCCCTAGAGGTCTGATTCAGAGAAAGTGAACTGAGGAGCTGAAGGTGACTTCTGGATAAGGATTAAAAAACACTCAAGTAAATATGGCAGATTAAGTTATTATTTCACCGAGCACACTGCTTTATGGTTTATTCATCCACTTAGACAGTCTCACCCAGAGTGAATGTTAAATGTAGAGGTGACTCTTACACTCACTTCCCAACAGAGAAGACAGAAGATTTCAAAAAGGAGTGAATGTGGCCATCTACATGAGCTTTCCATCTAGCTTTTTAAAGGACTTTTTTTAATCAAAGGCAGAAATAATAATAACCTAAATATTGCAGACATGTTTTTGGACTTGACTGAGGTGAAATCAATAAAAGTGAGATATGAAAACATTTTAAATGTTTTTTTTTTTTGCTTCACCAAAACATTTTTAAGAAATAAACAAACGAAAGAAAACAAAAAAGTACACTGAAACATTTCGCAGTTTGCTGCACATCAATCATTATACCAAAAACAACACTGGATGCGTTCCGAGGTGAAAATATGTGCAGTTTATTCACTTCTCCACTGTCTTGTTTGTGTCATGTTTCATAGAGCTGGTCTTATACAAACGTACATAATTTTGTATTTGCGTATTTATAGAATTTGATGTGCCAGTGGCAGATGGATAGACATGTGCAGTGTTAATTTGACAGATGGTTGCTAAGAAACAATTGCCTTCATGTACAGTAACTACAGATTCATGCCTTTGTACAGATTTATGAGTTTCACATGTAAACTTCTATGTTATATTTTGCAGTGGTACTTTTTGCAGCTCCTGTCTGGCTCGCCAATTGTTAGATTATCATATTAAATTTCAATGGTTTTTACCAGATGTTTCTCTTCATATAAGCCATATTTCTCTTTCTTGTTTCTCCAAGTGTTTGGGAAACGTAAGCAAAAATCTCCATTCTGTTTCCAGTGGGTGTGCTTTCATTAGATACATTAGATACTGTTGAATATTCATTCAAGTCGAGCAACAAGATGTCATAAAAAAGGGATGTCCAATTAATTCTTGCTGTGGTATAGTGTTTTTGTCATTTTTGTCATTGTCATTTAAAGCAATAAAACCTTTTTTAAAAAAACTACCATTTTCATAATAATTTTGCAGCTCCTGGCTGGCTCACCAATTTGTAGATTATTATATTTTAAAGATCTTTGCTGGCTCATCAGTTGGACACATGGTTGCTAAGAAACAATTGCTTTCATTTAACTACAGATTCATGCAAATGTACAGCTTGATATGAGTTTCATGTGTAAATTTCAATGTTTTATTTTGCAGTGGTACTTTCTGGTGCACCAATTATTAAATGATCATGGAATTTTGGCAGCTCTTGTCTGGCTCGTCAATTGTTAAATTATCATATTAAATTTCAATGGTTTCTACCAGATGTTCCTTTTCATATTAGACATACGTGTATTTCTCTTTCTTGTTATTCCAAGTGTTTGGGAAATGTAGGCAAAAATCTCCATTCTGTTTCCATTGGGTGTGTTTTCATTAGATACATTAGATACTGTTGAATATTCATAAAGTGAGCAATAAGATGCCATAAAAAAAGGGATGTCCAATTAATTCTTGATGTGGTGTAGTGTGTTTGTCATTTTTTGTCATTGTCATGTAAAGCAATAAAACATTAAAAAACTACAGTTTTCCCAGAGTTCTTTATCATATCTTTTTGGATGTGATTTTTTTCACCCTACACAAATTAAAATTTTACAAAACTGCAGGTGGACAGAAAGCACACAGTCTCTCTCATTCTCTTGCTAGCTTTTTTCCCCTGGCATTCAGTTGTCATATCTCTGCCAGACTTTGGCTCACAAAACGGCATTACCTCAGTCACCGCAGCTCTCGCTAATGAACCACATTATTCACTAATATTTGGCAAAGCTTCGTCTTTGTGTGAGCTTCACCATGATGGAAAACCTACAATACTAGCATGTGAGAGAGTCCAGCTACCTAATTAGAGCATCAGTCCTACATAAATAAACCCAAACGCTCACTACATGACTCATTTCATCTTGTCTCATGGTTTCATTTAGTGAGGAGAAAAACTCACAAAAGGTTATGTAAAGCTTATGAAATAAAATAATATTTCACTATATTTTAGCAGAAGACTGTAATTAGATTCTCGGCTGAGAATCCAAACAAATCTCTCTGCTCTTGGGGAAAAAAAGTGCAGTTTATTTTTACACCCTGTTCCGAGAGCCACATCAGACTCAGATATTAAGCAGCTAAATCTGGAACATTACCACATTATTTGCTACTGTAACAGGACAACAAATGCTGGCTCTTCCACTCAAGTTAATTATTCAGTCTCTGTTAATTGGGGATAAGTGAATTATGATATTAGTGAAATATCAGAGTGCAGCTATCAACAGGTTTGCGGTGTTTATGCTTATGTTGTTTGCTTGTTAACAAGGTTAATGGGAATGTGATGAAATACTGCTAAGCTTGAGAGTTAACCAATGGGCAAGTTTGAGAAAAAAAACTAAACTAATTCTGTGTCTCACTATAGAACTGATGTAAAGGTGATGATATGCTATAGAGGGCAGAAAGCAGCCATGTGAATGTTTCCATGGTGATACTGTCATGTATTCCACCATTGCCACATAGCTAACATGTTGGCAACTGGTCTTGAAACTGTAGCTTGAAGCTTCTTCTTGGATTTTCTTTTTGAAAACCAAAACTTGAAAATGTTCCTGGTTTGAGTCTTCCTTCTGGCTGGCTCACTGATTGTTGTATTATGATGCAGTCTTTTGTTAAATTGCTAGTGCATCATAGTCTTTTGTAGATCCTGACTAGCCAAATTGTTACTCCTAGCTGGCTCAGCATTTTTAGATTATCATAATAATTTTGCAGCTCCTGGCTGGCTCACCAATTGTTAGATTATTGAATTGTTAAGATCTTGGATGCCTTGGCAATTTTTAGATTATAATAGTCTTTTTAAATCCCCTCCACTGTCTCACCATTTGCTAGATTATCATGGTGGTTTTGCAGCTCCTGACTGGCTCACCAATTTTAAAATGATCATTTTGCATTTCCTCACTGACTTACTAATTGTTCAATTATCATTTTATTTTAAGATTCTGTCTGGCTCAGCAATTTTTAGATTATCATAGTATTTTTGCAGATCCTGGCTGGCTCACCAACTTTTAGACTGTCATAGTATAACTGTCTTATTCTTCCTGTCTGGTTTGCTTATTGTTAGGTTATCATATTCTTGCTCACTAATTGTTAGATTATGATTGTCTCATGCAGCTCCTGTCCTTCTCACCACCTGTTTATACAGATTGTAATGTACACAATATATTTCTATACAGAGACAAACAGCAAGCAGTGAAGGCTATTATTTCCTCTTTTACAAAGATGTTCTAACCAACAACATTCTCATTCCCCACACAAAATGTATGGCCAATGAGGAATAAGAAGAAGCCAGTTGATTCAGTTGGCCAGCAGTAATGCTAATAAAGTAAAATAAATAAATAAATAATAATAATAATTTAATTAATTTAATTTAAAATTAAAATTTAATAAAAATTAAAAATAAATTAAAAAAAGCTAGGCATATAGGCATTACTTTTTAAACTGTATGGTCAAGGAACACATTATAAATTTTGATTTATTTGTTTGTTTGTTTTTGTTGTTCTTGAGATTAAACTATTGAATTGTCGATTCAGCAGCTGTTTTGTGTTTTTGTGTTCATCCAAGTTTCTGCACGTGTTTGTGTGTATGTGATGTGCTGATCTCATTATTTATTATTATTCATCACTCTTTAGGCTTCTGTGTTCAACACAGCCATCATATATCTCAAAGTGCAATACTTCATCAATTATTCATTAATGGCAGTGTTTAATCGTTAATAATTTAGAAGCTTGGTGTCATTCCTGACTCGTGCAGACAGAGGCTGATTTAGAGTTATGCGTTGTTAACAAGTGTCCTCTGGATACAATCATAAACACGGGGCACGACTTAGCTTAAAATAAAAAATTCATCTATTTATTAAAACAAATATCATGTACTATACTTCTTCATATATTCTTATTTTCTAGCATCAATATCTATCTATCTATCTATCTATCTATCTATCTATCTATCTATCTATCTATCTATCTATCTATCTATCTATCTATCTATCTATCTATCCACACTATCCACATTTTCACCTTCACCTTTTTAATTCTGTTTTTCTTTCAATTTCTATCTTTTTTATTTCTCTTGTTCACTTCTTCCTTCTTTGTACATTCTTTTTCATAGGCTCCATTTTCTCTATCCTTCTCTATTTTGTAATTCTTTATTTTCTATTTGTATCCATTAAATGATAGTATTTGTACTCTTCCTGCCTGGCTCACTAATTTTAAAACGATCATACTATCTGTATGTTTCTCTAATTCTGTTCCTTTGTTTGCTCATTTTGCTTCTCTTTTAATTTATTTTACATTTCTTTGTTACTCTGTTTCTCTCAGGTTCATCTCTTACTCTGTCCCTCCCTATCTCCTTCTTTTTGTCTTTTTCTTTTAATGTTCTTTTTCCTACATCTGTTTATCAAAAAAAAATCTCTCTTTCAGTTTCTCTTTTTTTTACTGTTTCTCCACCTCATATTCTTTTTCTATTTATCTATCTATCCATCCATCCATCCATTAATTTTTTAGTTTTTGCATTTTCTTTTTCCTGTTTTGATCCTTTTTTTCTCTGTCTACTTTTTACACTCTTTTCCTCTATTTCTGTTTCTCTTTTGTTTTAATTTTCTCTCAAACGGATTCAGGCTGGCAAGGGAAATCGAGAACTGGAACTAACTTGTTTCACAGATGTTCCACAACATTAAATGTAACTATAAACAGATAAAAAAAAAGCACATCATTCTTTAGTGTATAAAAACAGCTGTGGTATTAGGCGGTGGTTATAGGAATAACAGCAGCACTACACAGTGTTCTATTCTTTACTTGATGTGGCCTCTCTCTGTTCTTTTCAAGGATAGAGAAGAGAAACAATACACAACATTGCAGTAGTTAATGGAGCATTTCGTTCCAGTCTGGCTCTAAGGCTGTGTGTGTGTGTGTGTGTGTGTGTGTGTGTGTGTGTGTGTGTGTGTGTGTGTGTGTGTGTGTGTGTGTGTGTGTTTGGCTCACTTCTTGCCAATAACACGCCCTTGCAAGGCGTCTAGATGGCACATCGCATCTGAAGAGCACTTTGACTCTGAAGTGCCAGTGTAGTGAGGATGAGTGTGTGAAGAAGCTTTGCAGAGAATCCAGGGTTACCATCCAAACCACAAGGCATCATGGGTAATCAACCGAGAGTCAACTGGTACTTCTCCGGAAGATTATCTGCAGTAGATGCAAGAACCATAAAGTGTGAACATAATTGTAAACAGATTAGACACCTAGCTTGCTCTATGACATTGTTATATACTTGGTCACTTGGCCATCTTACTGCTGCTCGCTCTCCTTTACGTTCCCATTCAAGGGATTTTATATGCTTGTTAAGAAAAGTGGTAGTTATTCATAGTATCTTACACACCTACAAAAAAACTAGGAAAAAAGGCAAAGGTCAAAACCCGGAACTACAATAAAATCCAGAACACCTTTTAACAACAATAATGACTTTGCGATGATCCATTAATGCAGCAGAGTATACATAGGCAAACTAATCAAGGAATGACATGGAACAGGTGAACACATTAGGGTAACAAAACAATGATGGGTTGAGGGGTGGAAATGAAACCAAAACATGAGCACATGGCATTGTGACACAAATACAAATCTAGACATTTATTCAGTAATATCACAAATTGTGTATCCCTGATTAACAAAGTTTTTTGCTGGTAGGAGGTTAAGTCTGTTTGCTAATGTCATGGGTATTTTGTATAATGTTTAAGTCAAAATAGAGCATAAAAAACAAAGCATTCTATGCGTGGAAATTTATGTGGAATTTTTGGTTGTTTTTTTTTAGTCGAATCTAATTGAACATTTCTGCCAAATATTCTGATTTTCTGGCTGGTGATAAACCTGTTTCTCCAAATTAAACCATGAGGAGTAAATAAGATGAGTCATGCAGGGTTTATTCATGTAGGACTGATGCACTAATTGGGTAGCTGGCCTCTCTCAGTTTTTCACATGCTAGCATTGTAGCTTTTCAGTCATGGATACAGTTATGGATACAAAGCCTCACCAAATATTAGTGAATAATGCAGTTCATTAGTGAGACTGTGAATGAGATGATGGTGTTTGTTGCTTTTCCATTCATTTCTTAAAGATGAAGCCGATGGTGAGAGGGTCAAAGAACACAGCAACCAAATAGCAGAGTGAGAGGAAAAAAAGAGAAGTGTGATTTCCAGCCACCTACTGAGGTGACATGGTGGTTATTTTTTGATAAAGCGTGTCCATGAATTAACATTTTAAGGCCACAAACTAAGAGATACGAAAATCATGGCCGCAAATTGTGTATGTTGTGGAACATCATACTTAATACCTTATACTTAATATTGTATTAATGCCTATATGGGGAAAAGTCTCTTTGCTTTCAGAATTCACTTAATGTGACTAAAGCTAATGGTATATCCATGTCTCCAGTGTGTTCTAATGTGTCATTGTAAGATTGAGTAAAGTGTAATATTGTTAATCATCTCCATCCTTAGCTTCCTGTGTCCACAAATGATTTCTCCATCTGTTTCACTTATTTTAAAATAGAATTGTTTAGTATTTCCACATAATATGGACACATAATATTAATAATATATTCACCTGTGGTCAGACCTTATTCAAAAATAACCGCCATGTCACACTCTGTAGCCACTTAGTTTTATGGCTAGTTTGTATTTGTGTATACATTTCATATTTCACAACTAAAAGACCAACCAATAAACAGAAACGACATACAGCAGGATTTTAGGAGGACTGGTATACAGCCCATGTGTCTGTGTCGCCCCTTGGCAATTTGCCCTCCTACACAATTTTCCTGTGTTTCCAAGAAGGCCAGATGGTAACAGTGTGTGTTCTGCAAATAATAACAGTGAGGATGCCCTAAAATATTGTAATGAAGGTTTAAAAATATAGCTAGTGATGATATGCTCTCCAGTGCTGCTCTGGTAATTTTAGTGCTTTTTTTATTATTAGTTTGTCCAGCTGAACAGAGCACCATGCCAACTCTGAACATCTAGAAAAGTCTGAGAGAAATGGAAACCTAAATATAAATTGGGGGGAAAGGTGTGTGTGCTATGTAAGGAATTAAACCTTGTGATGTTTGGTGCTGTTTACGTACCACCCAAAAGTTGATTACTTTCCTATAACGGCATGGTCCTGAGTGTTTTATTCCTCTTAAATCACAGAAATTTGCCAACAAGTAATTATTTTTATTTGTTAAACCACAATATGGCATACTTTCTATCCATTTATAGTTACATTTAATGTTGTGGAATGTCTAAATTAGTTCCTGTTCAAGCAGTCGTTAATAAGACAAAAAAAAGAAAAACCCTCAGCTTGTCGTGTTACTCTGTCTAAACTCCTCTGTCCTGAAGATATCAGAAACATTAAAGTTACAGCTTTACCTCTGACTATTACAAAGTGCTGACACTGGAGACTTCTTCCATAAACGTTAAATAAACTTCTCCTTACAGAAAATTCACCATTGTAAATTCAACAGTGCTGTAATATAAAGGATGATGTTCAGGAATTATTAGAAATAGCTGAGTAAAATCGCATGATATTTGTGATAGCTGTTGAAATAAAGACTTTTAGTCAACTCTTATAGGCTTTTAGACCTGATTGTAGTTAATACACACATTGTGACAGAAAAAAAGAGTGAAGACTTATTAAGATATTTAAAGAGAAGAGATCATAGGACTGGAGTGTATAATCCAATGGCACCATAAAGACTTTACAAGAATTGAAATGACAAGCGATTTGTGCGAAATCTGCATCCACGCTGAACTCTGAAACTTTAATAAGCTAAATGTGGCAGTGATGCAGCTCAAATTTTCACTTCATTTAAGAGCTGAATAATCATCAGCTGACTGATTTAAGACTGACTGCTAGACATTCTCTTTAAACACACTTTACTTCTTGTGCTTTAGTGTTAACCAATAAATAAAAAAAAAACGTTGAAAAGAATTGAGACCTTATGGAGACTTTGTTGAACCGAATGAACACAACAATAAGCAGCTAGCGAATTTCAAGCTTCTAAGTATGCGCTTATTCTGATATGTTATCGTTTCTATAGTAGCAGCTCATTCACAGGGACCTGTACAGAGGACGTTCCTCATAAACAGACAAAGGTTGGAGCAAGGAGGAGTTTACAATTCTTTGCGGTTTCTCCGTAACATGACAAGCTGTGTTTTCTTTTGTTTTTGAGGCTAGTGAGGGATCAACTATTTATAAGTAAATAACAGAACTAACTTGTTTCATGAACATTAAATGCAACTATAAATGGATAAAAAATTATGATTATGTTCTTTAATAAAATCAAAATGTTAATCACTGTCAAAGTGCTGTTGTTTAAGAGGAATAAAACACTTGGGGACCTGCTGTTATAGGAAAATGATCAACAAATTCAAAGTATCTCCGCTATATTGATCACACCACCCTTCATTGATTATTTTCCTCTAACTGCATGACATGAAGTGTTTTATTCTTTATTTATTAGTACTTTGCTTTATTTTATCGATGTTGCCTCTAAACTCTGTGGTTTTATCTGGTATAATTCAGCACTTCTTTCACAGAACTCAGTCTCATTACAGTGCTGTAATGCAGGACATTAGGGAGGATGTGTACTTGGACAGGAAATCTATGCGATTAGAAATTAGCTACGATTCCCTGGTGCGCAGTTGAAGTCTAACAGAATGATGATGCCTACACCAGACGTGCACTACACTTAGAGCTACAACACAAGCTCAGATGAGTCTTCCAAGCAATGGTAGGCCAATATTTCACACAGAATATTGTGTTCTATCTGTTCGGTTGAGTATGAAAAAAATGGCGTGTCGTGTTTCTCCATAACAAGTTTTTTTCCCCAAGCTTGTAAAAGTGAATGCTGGAGGAGATGAGGGAGAAAATTTTAATGCTTCCACCTGGACAATATTTTGTTTCATATTTAATAATAGCATGGAAAGTTCTGCTTGTTTCCTCACTGTGAGTCAAAGTTCCCATGAAAAGGCGAACTGCAGGGAGTTGTGCTTCTTCAGCAGAGCAGAAACACACCGTTCTCACTCCTGACAAAAAGCATTAAAGGACCATTTAAAATACCAAAATACCACCACTACACTAGATTCACTCAGGAAGACACTGTGCAGAGATGCAGGTCCTGCTGTGAGCTGTGAGTATTTTTAGTCACATTAATACTTTTATCCTGGTTTGGTAATAATTCTAAAAACCTTTACGATTAAAGGTTCAACACTTACTGTAGCAGTAATGATGAAACCGAGAGATTGGACAGTGAGTGGAAAATGACTCTTTCAGGACCTTCCCCCCTGCTCCAATTGGACACTGATTGCATTTCAGTGTGTCATGAATGCAACTCGATGATGAAAGTGAAATGCTATGCAGCTGGGAATTACATCCATTTCTGAATCAATGTCACAGTTTAATTTTCACAAAAAGTAATCCTCTACTGGTTGTTTTTCCTTAAAGAGATCAAGTAACATAAAATTCATGCAACTAATGCTTTGCTTTTGTAGCATTTTACTTTTTCTACATGCCACTATGAAAAGCAATACTGTTTGAGCATTCTATATCATGTTTTTTCGCTGGTGTGGTTGCATTTTACTGCAGGGCAAAATCCTTGTGAAAATAAACGGTGTGTGTAAAAAATAAATAAATAACACAAATCACAAGAAAATTCATTCTGCAATAAATCAATATGAAAATAAATTAATCATATGAATCATGAATCATTTATACCAACGAATCATGTGTTCTACCTTGGATCTTATAATAGTATAGAATAAGCAAACTTTGCTGTGTAAATACTTCAGTCGATTATCGTGCTAATGTGAAGAATGGGATGAATTTGATGTATTTTATAGATGGCGTGGTTTTGAAGTTTGGAATCTAGAAGCTTGGAGAAGAAGCGTGGAGTGGAGTCAGACAGAACGGAGAGAATAAATCTGTGGTTATTTCGCCTGTAAGCCTTCTGAGTTTATGTACCATGAAAAAGCTCATCTTTTGGACAAACCTTTACGAGATAAAAATCAATTTAACAGGTGATATGGGAACCTCGTTCCGCTGAGCGACATCACAGCTGGGGGAAAAAAAAAAAGTAAGAATGGGCAGGAAATACAATCTTACCAATAAATCTTTGCCATATTGTTGGGGATGTGTGTTTATGAGTAAATAACTAGGAACAGATTTGTTTCTCTTGCATGAAGACAACAATTAAATTGTTTGCCTTTATATGAATCTTGGCTCAGACATATTGTTTTGTAAAAGTTGCTCATAGAATCCAAATGTCTGAAGCAATAAGAACTGTTTATATTGAATCAGTTATGAAAACATAATCATTTCTGCAATCAGATCAATTACAAAGTAATCCTTTGTAAAATTACAAAAAGGACTAAATGTGTAGTTAGGTGATTTACAAAGAATAATTACTTTGTAAGTGTTATCATTTTGTCTTCAAATGGAAGAAACAGGCTTTCACAAATGTAATACCTGCCCTTCAGTCGTATTAATTTACAATTTTTGCATCTTATCTCAATCAGGGTCACGGTGGATCCGGAGCCTATCCAAGAACACTGGCCTTTGAGCAGGAAAACACCCTGAATGAGATGCCAGTCCATTCTTGGGCATCATACGCATACGCCTTCACACCAAGGAGCAATTTAGCACAGCCAAACCACGTACTGACATGTTTTAGGAGGGAACCGGCAAACCTGTAGGAACCCACATGAACACGGGGTAAACATGCAAAACTTCACGCAGATAGTTACCCGAGCTCAGAATTGAAACCAGGGACCCTGGAGCTGTGAGGTGGCAACATTACCCACTGCACCACTCTGCCATTCATCGCACAAATCAAATTGTCTTTTCATATAATGCCATCCATACAATGGCCTGTCCATTTCCAAATCATGTCAAGGGAGAGTGGGAGGAAGCTCTAGAGCATTCATTCTCGGATTTAGATTGACTGACAGCAGTAAAGAAGATACTGTTCAGTCACGGCTTATTGCAATTTACATTTACCGTTACATTTCTCTAGGGCTAACACGGACAGATCCAAGCTGTCCAAGGTGCCACTGAGTTTGAGATATTTCTACACCTGCAGTAGATGAAGAAATTTTCCACACTCCTGGAGGTTTATAATATTACATACATGGGGGAAAAAAACACTATAACTGACATGTTAACAGAGGGTGGAGAAGATGATGTCTTTAAAAAAAAAAAAAAAAAAAAAAAAAAAAAAAAAAAAAAAAAACTGAAGAAAATAATTAATCAGAGGACCATCCCATGATTTCTTTTAAGATTTGGATGCCAATTTTCCTTTATTAATGACCACCATGTTTTTTTGTTTTTTTTTCATATGGTGTTATCAGGTTTGCACCTTTAGTAAAGCTGAGCCTCTATGTCATGTTACTTTAAATAAAATTTAATACATTCTCATTCTAATGGGAAATCAAACTTTTCCACTTGGTCATGAACTTTGACTTATGGGGTTTCCTTTTTTTTCTGGCATTTATAGTCACTAACCAGTAAATCCTTGGCATTTATTATATGATCATATTAACACTACTATAAGGTACATTGTTATTTTTCCATGCTTAAATATTAGAATTAAACCCATTCTGTAGACAATGTCATGCTAATTCAAATGCATTAATACATGGCCAAAAGTATGTGCACCCCTGACCACCACACCCATATTTGTTTGTTAAACATCCCATCCCAAATTTATTCCCCCTTTGCTGGTATACTAAGCTCCACTCTTCTGGGAGGGCCTTCCACTAGATGTTGGCACATGGCTGTAGGGATTTGTGTTCATTCAGCCACAAGAGCATTAATGAGGTTGAGGTCAGGCACTGATGTTGGGTGATGAGGCTCCAGTTCCAGTTCATCCCAAAGGTGTTCAGTAGGGTTGAGGTCAGTTCATTCCACCACTTGGGTGCAGGATAGAGAAGTGTCTTGATTCAGGTCCTTGAGGGATGGTGGGTTAAGAAGACTTAACAAGCACCTGAGTGGCCTCCGGATCCTCCTGAAACCTGCATGACCAATTCAGCTTAGCAAAATGAGGAGAGAAGGATAGTTGGTAGTCCAGAAGGTTGCATTTGTTGCCTGATGGTGAGAACCAAGAGTTCTCCAGGGAGGCAGATCACAAGATCTTGACCTGGGGATGCATCTCCAGGAATGTACAGCAGCTCCATCTGAATTCAGAATTCAGTCTCAGCTGATGAGCTGCTATCCATGATGAGCTTTCCACCAGAAACATGTATGTGTCTGATAGAGGGAAATGGAGGATGAGTTGAATGTCATCAGCATAGGAGTATGAAGAACCATGTGAACAAAAAAGAATACATGTTGAGAAACAGCTCTATGGATAGAAACTACTGTAGGCATAAAGGAAAACACTGGGGGACAACACAGGCCTGGCTTGAGACTATAGGAAGCCCAAGGCAAGATTTTACTCTAGGGACCACCAGCAGCCAACAATGGTTTTACTCTAAATCACCAAATCTCTACCAGGAAAAAAACATAATGCTGTACAATATGTAGGATAGTAATTAATTGTTTAGAAGGTCTCAATCTTGTTATCTGGACCCCCATAATGCATAGTGCTATAATTCTGACAGTTATTAAATTTATTTCATAGGAGCCACTGGGAAGACAGTATGTGACTTTGATGCTAGGACATAGAGACAGGCTAGGGCAGAGAGAGAGAGAGAGAGAGAGAGGTTGATGTACTTTCAGGCTGAAGGGGTAACCAGTAGACTCAATGCATGAAATGCCAGTAAGGTTCATCCCCACTTTCACCACTTTATTTTGTTCCAATCTGCATTTTAGTCTGAAGACTGGACCAGAGAGAATCTGACTACAACATAAAATACCTAGATTTTGTTTTGAACTTTGTTCATTGAGAAAGTTTTAAAGTAAAGAGAGTTCTAAAGTAAAGAACCACCTGATTTGGATTAGTTGATCTATCACGTGATAACTAATTTGCATAGAATTGGTCACTGCTGTATCCTGGTAAGGGTTGTGGTGGATCCAGAGTCTATCCCAGGAATACTGCACGGGGACACATGCTGGATTAGAACACCAGGACCATTCACTCTTAGCATAGCCAATCCACCTATCTGCATTTTTTGGGAGGTGACCTGAAAACCTTAAAGAACTCTACATGGACACGATGAGAACATGTGAAACTCCACACAGACAGTAATCCAAGCTCAGGATTGAACCAGGTACCCTGGACAAATCAATGTTTTTTGACACTGAAAATAAGTCCTAATGGTTTAAAATCATCTAGGGTTGTTTGGGCCTCCAGCCCAACATGTAAATGTCACATGACCCAAAAGGCTACACCGTCTGAAATTATTCAGATCACATGTAAAATGTAGTAATTACCATTTATACAATAATTTGCATTTGTAATTTGTAACTTTGCAACCATCAGAAACATGCTTGTGGTTGAAAGAAAGAAAAGAAATATCACCACTGAGCCACCAGCATTGTTTGAATCTTTACTTTTTTAATTGAATCACTCGCAGACTAGCAGTGACCTGAAAAGAAGATATTCTCAGTGGCATCATTTGCAATATCATTTCAAGGTGTTGGTGCTGGCTGGCAGGCTGTGAAATCGAGCAGGTTTTAATTTCACAACACCGGAGAACAGCAGAGAGATGAGAACTTCATAAAATTACCTCAGTGGTTGAAGAAAACAGAATTTTGAAAAGGTCTTTGGTCAGAGTGTATCGCATGGCATCGATTAAATCGGCCACCGGGAAGCGCTTTAATTAATTTGGTTTATCAGAAGTAGCTTTGTGCTGTGAAGCTATAAATCCACTGGTTTATCTGATGTGATGGAGATCAGGCTACAGCTGAGCAGTGCAGATAACAAGTGTGACCACTAAATACACAGAAGGCTTTTAATGGCAGATCTGTTTATCACTAAATCGTCATGATAGCAACGTGACACTTCACTCTATTTCAACAGCCGAAAAAGTACAGCAGGACTGTATTACTTTAATGTTAAACTTTACTCCAAGATCCTTATTATTCAGGATGTTATTTAAAACTGAGAGTAAACATAGGAGATTTGAGAGTGAAAGAGTGTTTACAGTGACTTGCATAAGTCACTCAAAGTAACTCACCTTCATCAAAATTGTATGTCATGAATCTAAATAAAATAGTTCATAATATTGAAGTGTTTAAAATCACATTAAATTGTGCTTGCACCCTGGTTAATTAATTCACATCAATAGTCACATAATTAGTTGAATGGAGTTAACTTGTGTGCAATTAAAATGTCACATGATCTGAATATAAATACAACGGTTCCTGGAAGAACCCACAGTTAAAGAGAAGCCACCAACAGGGCAAGGGTAACTCTCAACATAATGCTACCACCACCATGCTTCACAGTGGGGACGGCTTTCTGAGGATGATGAGCAATGTCGGGTTCTAACTAAACATTTTGCTTTGCATCAAGGCCAAACAGATTCTTTTGGTCTCGTCAGACAAGAGAATCTTGTTCCAATTGGTTGCTGAGTCTCCAACTTGTCTTTTAGTTCAAGTTCAAGTTCAAGTTCAGTTTATTTGTATAGCGCTTTTAACAATGGACATTGTCCCAAAGCAGCTTTACAGAAGTATATAAATTCAGGACATAGATTTTAAATTTATGAATTTATCCCCAATGAGCAAGCCAGCGGTGACGGTGGCAAGGAAAAACTCCCTGAGATGATAAGGAAGAAACCTTGAGAGGAACCAGACGTTTTAGTAAACTCCAAACTTTATTTCAGACTAACTTACTTGAAAAAAGCACATATTTTAATTCCAAAAGTCTTTATGTTTTATACATTTTAGTCAGTGTTAGGTTCCCAGCTAGCAATGTTAGTCAATGCTTACATTATTGTAAGTAGCAGCATTCGGATAATTATTATGGATTGTATGTGTTTGTAAGCAGCAGAAATCACCTGCTCTGCTCCTAAAGATAAAAAAATCGAGCTGCTGAGACAGTGCTAGAAGATTACCAAGTGTCTGAGCGTGGGAGAGAGGCACTTCATCCATTTTTAAACGCAGATGGGAGACTGGCTGAACAGCTGAGAAATTGAAGGTTACTGCTGACAGGTGAAGTGGAATTGGAAGCAATAGAGGGGAGGAAGGAGGCGTGGATCAGCCTTGAGACGGCGGATTAGTCGAGTAGTAGTGCTGTTCTCTTCTTCTTCATCATCCCTTTCATCACAAATGAGTGGTGAAGACCTCCTGAGCACAAATACATCCACTCATCCATAACCAATCTGTTTGTCCCGGCTCTTATCGACTGAAAAACATCATCATCGCCATGACCCTATGTTAGGGCTTTGTCTCTGTGATCCAGTTTATAATTGGTGGGGATTTGCATTTATTAATGTATTTCGGCAAAGTCCTCGTTCCTGCAGAACCAGTTGCTCCTTAAATTTATACCCTTAAATCCTCATCCTCACAACTCACCTTATTGAAGGCGAATGAATAATATATCATCTTTAAAATTGGATTCTGCAGTATTAAGCAGGAGAGAACTGAGAATCCCATCAGCACTTTATATATAAATGAGCAGATTATTGAAGAGAGAAAGAGAGCATGAGAGATCTGAGAAAAGACATGGGCAGAGAGCAGCGCTGATTCTGAGGCCTTGTCTATACGTATAGGAATAGGAATTTGAAAAAGGTAGGGTGTTTTTTTTTTAAAGAGATTTTTGAGATAGCTCCGTCCACAGGAAATCATAAAAATGCCGTTAGATTGTTGGTTATCAGTCAGTCAGAATGCTAGTTAGTTATGTAGAAGATGACTGCACAGCTTGAAGAAAATTGAGTATTGTAAATCTACACGTTTACTTTCTGATGTTTACCACAAAGCAAGTTTAACACTAGCTTGAAGTTTACGATGCTTCCCATGGGCTATTGGGATCTCATAAAGTGTGACATGTAATAACCATTAAAGACCTCTGATGGGTGTGAAAACACCTTGTGTCGCTGATATGTTGTGGTGCAAATGTATTGGCGCCTGTCTTCCCCATCCAGCAATGGACAGGCGGTACAGCTGAGCAGATCTTATTTGGGTGGTGGTTTATACTCACTACAGCAGGGACACTGATATATCACACGTAGTTCTGTACTGCCAACGTTTATTTTGTGCGGAATTCCAGCGGCGTGCTTCCTCAAGCCTGCTGCGTCTTCACCTAAATAAAAAAGGATATTTCAATTTACTCTAGCATGTTTCATGGAAAGTGAAGCCGCAGCTCTCAGTCGCTGCTCTAGAATAAGAATCAGGAGTTGATTTAGAGGCAAGGAGGGAGGCATAATCATGGTCACGCAGAGAGTCCTCGAGGAGGAGAAGCCAAAGAGAGCTACGTCATGCATGAAAATGGAAGATGGTGAAGTTATAACGTCGCTGCGGTGGAGGAAACGTTTAAAGGCCAACGTAATGGAAAAAAAGAAATCAAAGATGTGGATTAAAGCTAGCGTGAGGCCAGATATACAGTGCATGTGCATCCTGAGTGGCAACACAGGCAGATGTTTAAAAAAAAAAAAAAAAAAAAAAAAAAAAAAAGCTGATTGTGCTACAATCCTGATTCCTATTAGCATTTTCCTGTAGAATCTCATTAATCACAATAATGCATCAGCGTTGCCGGTGCCTTTATGTCTGCGTGCCCATTCTTCTCTTAGAAACAGCCAATAATGCGCACTGCTCCCAAACGTGACACGTGCACACAAATCCATTACCCTGAACTGCATTTGCATCACATTAGCATTTGTAATAATAATCCAATTTAAAATGGCATTTCGTCAAGTTTTAAATATGATGATTGCATACAGCATTTTGTAATGAATGCGTTTGCTGGAAAAGCCGCATTCTTCTACATAACTCATTGTTATAGAACCATTACTGGAAATGGTGCATCAGGCACTGAGCTAACAGCGTGGCTGAGATTGCTTTTATAGCTACCTACAGTATCTCTCGAAGACGTTGAAGTTATTTATCGAAGGAATTTGTTCGAAATCATTCGCAGGAGCTTATACACTAGATATTATATTATACTAGGTTATAGTATTATATTATAATAGGAGTTTCACTATCATGAACTTTGGCTTCAAATCGTATAATTGGCGATTTGAGATATGGATTACAGAAGACTTTTTTAAACGATGTGCAATTTTTCTTACTCACAGCAAAAAAAAAAATAATTGCACAGTGTAAACCCGGCTTTGCACGTATTTAGTGCACCATGCTAAACTGGAGGCTATATGCTTCTATTGCTTGTTAGCTACATTACCCTTGCTGTGCAAAACTAAAGAAGACAACATCAGATGCCAAACATGGCATCAGGGCTAGGGCGCATAATGGACATTCAATTGGAATTAAATCAGGCTTCTTACAGAATTTGTACTAAATTGGGTTCTCAAGGATCTTTTTTTTTATGGAGGCCTTGAGATTTCCATCCAAGTGTCCCTCAGCCTCTCCACCACAATAACCCCGTCCCATTTCTCCTGAGATCGAGTCCGATGCCATTTTCCTCTTTAGTCACGCCTGCTAACATGCCTCAGGGCTCATTCAGTGTCGGAGAGACATCGAGGGACGGATCTATCTCTCTGCTGTTAGAAAAATCTCTTCCCAGGAAAAAAAAAAAGTCAGAACATTTGACCTTTAACAGCTTTCCATGGCTTCCTGTCAGTCGCATCCATCAAACCCTTACAGCCATAATAGCATATTAAGCAAAAGTGAGCTGAGTACTCATGGCTGAGGATCTGAAAATTGTGCTTGTTATGTAACACTTACTTTGTACCTTAATGATTAATGTATTAATGAATAATAATAATGTATTAATGAATAATCTTACTTTTCTTTGAAAATAAGACAATGTCAGCATGGTGGCGGAACATCTTTACACGTTTACCCTCATTAGAAAGCCCAGAATATATGAATATACATGGATATTAAATTCTAAAATGTTTTCTTAGCATCTCTATTCGCACAATATCACTGATAAGCTAACTGAGCTAAAGTGACAATCAGGGTTTGTGGCTAAAAGTTTACCATGTCATCGCCCTCTAATGATTTGCATATTTAATATGATTGGGTCAGAGTTGTGGAGTTTGTCTAATGACATCACTGACCCCGCCCTCAAATCAGTTTTTTTAACAGAAGTACTGGGAATGTTTGTTTTAATTTTAGAATTGTTAACTTTTGACTCAAACACTGATTTACTGCACATTTAGTCTAAATTAAAATATAATCCAACTTAAAATATTTCACATTCTAGTGCTTTCCTTAACGAAATACAGCTCAACAATTCTGGAGTTTCCAGAAATAACAACGATGTTCTGACATTTGTGTTTAAAACTACGCTACCTACATTTCTAAAGCCCAACCCACTAATTAGAGATATCACTGTAACCATGGAAACATCGCTCAGTAGCAACCACTGATTTTTTTTTTCGACACTGAAGACTCCTTCCATGAATTTTAAATACAGAAAACGTCACGAATCAACGAATACACACATTTTTTTATGTGAAGCGTCCACCATGCACGTCCCTGCGAATGAGCTGTTACTATAGAAACAAACACGTCAGTATAAAACTGCGATTTAAACTCCACACCGAGGCAGGTCTACACAGCGGCTCATTCTAACTCTCAGAGACGTCCTGTTTTCCACCAGTGTACGAGTTTTCCTGAAGGATGTTCATCATCCCGATGTTGCTGTCAGTTATTTTTTTCTTTTAAAGGCTCTCGAGTCTTTCAGGCCAGCTGAGTCTGAATAAATGTGTCATTAATCATGTGAAGCACTCTGATGTCTGTAAACAAAATTTCCAGCAGCGCAGGGTTTTAGCACGCTCTCAATTAAAGGTAAAGCAGACACAACAGACGCTGTTGTGAATAAACAGAAATCAGAATAAATACAAAACGCTGCGAAGATATTTACTTTCTGAAGGAACATGACTGCAGCATGAAGACGGGAAGCCTGACTACTGAATTGTTTTAATGTACAGTACTGTGCATAAGTTTTCGGAACATGCAAAGAAATGCTGTAGAGCAAAGATGCCTTCAAAATAATGAAATAAAATGTTTCTACATTAAAAAAAAAATAGCGTAAAGAGCAGTAAACAGTAGTAAAAATAAAAATAAAAATAGTAAAAATAAAAATAAAATAGTAATAGTAGGTACAATGTGTGCAGTTTTATAAGGAAATGAGCTGGTAAATTTTATTGAGCATCTTGCAGAACCAGCCACAGTTCTTCTGGAGACTTTGATTTTCACACTTCTTATTTTTGCAGCAAAACCCAGCAGCCTTCATTGTGTTTTTTGTCTGAAAAGTGGTCTCTTACCTAATATGCTGCTTTAATGACATACAAACATTTTTCTGTAACATTGTTAGAGTTTCCCTCGTTCTCGGAGTCGTTCGCTCTGCGAACACTTCCGCATTCCACTCTCTGTAGTAGCGCGAGCTCCATTCACAAAAACCCACTGGACTATGTATTCATGAACTCTCGCTTTGTTTACTTCTCCATGTGCTTGTGTTTTCGTTTACGTCATGTCTCCGCCTCCTTTTTGTTTATTGGTTCCCTGGTTTATGTCATGTCTCCGCCCCCATTCTTTCATTGGTTTTCAGTTCATTGTCATTATGTGTTGCAGGTGTCTCTTGTTTAATGCTGTGTATATAAACCTCCTCCCGTTTCCGCTTCTTCGCGGAGTATTAGACTGAATAGACTAGATAGAGTTCGACTTAGCATGTGCTGTACTCCTGCTTTCTTCTCGCTTCCTCTCGCCCTTATTTCATGGTTCCTAGACCATAGTTTATAGTTCCCTGTTCATAGCTCCTAGTTCCTCGTTTAGTTTTGTGCGTTTGCTTCTATTTTGTTTTGCTTTGTTTTCACTCTTCATGATTTTGGTATTACTGCCTTGTGGGGATTATGGTTTGTTTTATGTTCCATTACTTTTGAACGAACAGTTCCTAATAAACTGACTTTTTCCCCTGCACATGCATCCTGCTTCCCTCCGTCTGTGTTACATAACAGAATACTCTGCCGTAACATGGATGCAGCGGGGAAATCTTGGGCTGGCCATGCCAAATTTTTGTTCCTCCCCTTGATTCAGTTTCCTTCGAACAATGGACTTTTATTAATGCCCCGGATGCATATGATGGTTTCTCCATGTGGCCTCAATGTTTTTTGTGGAAGGCCCAAATGTATTTTCTCAGTTTGGAGGATCCCATGCCCACCGAAGAACAGTGGTTGAGGTTCCTCCTGTCCCGCCTGGTCGGTTCTGCTCGCCAGTGGGCAGAGCTTCACCTTGCCAGCAGGTCCACTAGGATATATGCGGTTTCCGGCTTTGTGGATCTACTGATCCAGGTATTCGGGAGCCCTGAATTCATGCCCAACCTCAGGAAGGACCTGGGGAAGGACCGCCTAGGCAGTTGGTCCAGCCAGTCATTCCTGGAGTACTACAAGAGGAAGCAGGCAAATGTGGCGGCCTGCACCTCTCAGCCCCGGACCCAGGAGTGCGCAACCGAGGGCTGCACCCGACAAGCCAGCTTACAGTGCCCCACCTGTCGAAAACAGGGAACAAGGAGCTACTACTTCTGCTCGCAGGACTGTTTCAAGGACAGCTGGCGAATACACAAGTGGCTCCATAGGCGGGCACCCCAGAGCTCCAGCCGGAGGCCCAGCAGGAGGTCTCCTCAGCGGAGCGCCACCTGGAGGTTAACGTAGCAACCTCCAGCCCCGAGCTCCAGCAGGAGGCCCAGCAGGAGGTCTCCTCAGCAGATCGCCACCTTTAGGTCCAGGAGGGAACCTCCGTTTCTGTCCTGTTCCTGTTGGGGGTTCACGAGGAGACCTCCGTTCCTGTCCTGCGCCTGTCCGAGGTCCGGAGGATGACCTCCTCCGAAGCCAAGTCCATGTCAGAGGTCCACAGGATGACCTCCTCCGAAGCCAAGCTCATGTCTGAGGTCCACAAGGTGACCTTCTCCAAAGCCATGTCCATGTCTGAGGTCCACGGGATGACATCCTCCAAAGCTAAGTCCATGTCAGTGGTCCGCGGGAAGACCTCCTCCGAAGCCAAGTCCCTGTCAGAGGTCCACGGGATGACCTCCTCCGAAGCCAAGTCCATGTCAGAGGTCCATGGGATGACCTCCTCCGAAGCCAAGTCCATGTCAGAGGTCCACGGCATGACCTCCTCCCAAGCCAAATCCATGTCTGCGGTCCATGGGATGACCTCCTTTCCAAGTCCAAGTCTATGTCCAAGTCCAGATCCAGGTTTCTGTCCTGACCCATATCCTAGTCCATGTCTCAGTCCTGATCCATACCCTAAGCCAGAGTCATGTTCCAGCCCATGCCTCAGTTCATGCCCAGAGTCATGTTCCAGCCCATGCCTCAGTTCATGCCCAGAGTCATGTTCCAATCCATGCCTTAGCCCATGCCTCAGTTCAGACCGAGCTTCACATCCAGAATCTAGTCTAGTTCTCAGTCCAGGTCCCAGTCCTGTTTCTAGTTTAGTTTCCAGTACAGGTTCACATACAGTTCCCAATCCAGTTTCCAGTCTAGGTCTCAGTCCAGAATCCAGTCCAGAGTCCACCTCTGTCTCCTGTCCGGTTTCTAATTTCCTTTCCAGCTCAGTTTCTAACTTAGTCTCCAACCCTGTCACCAACCCTGTCACCAACCCTGTCTCCAACCCTGTTTCCATCTCTGTTTCCATCTCTGTTTCCAGTCAGGTTTCTAATTTCATTTCCAGTTCTGTTTCTAGTTTAGCTTTCAGTCAAGTTTCTAGTTTTGTTGCAAGTCCACTTTCCAGTTCAGGTTCTAGCTTTGTTTCCAGTTCAGTTTCCAGTCCTTTACCCAGTCCAGTTCCCTGTCCTGTTCCCTGTCCTGTTCCCTGTCCTGTTCCCTGTCCTGTTCCCTGTCCTGTCTCCAAGTCTGTCTCCAAGTCTGTCTCCAATCCAGGTGCCAAGTCTGATTCCAGTCCTGGTTCCAGGCCAAGCTCCAAGCTAGGCACCAAGTCAAGCACAGCTCCAAGCTCCAAGTCAAGCACCAGGTCACGCATCACTCCAAGCTCCAAGTCAAGCACCACACCAAGTTCTCGACCAAGTTCTCAACCAAGTTCTCGACCAGGGCCGAAGGGACAACCCGACACGCTCTGCTCTGGTCTCGGGACACTGGACATCGCCAGCCTCGGGTCCTGGGGGGCAGATGTTAGGATCCTGCCCAGCGGCCCAGGTCCGCCAGAGAGGTCAGAACTTTCAGTGCTTCGGGAGAAGCGCCTTTTGGGGGGGAGGGGGGGGCTCTGTTAGAGTTTCCCTCGTTCTCAGAGTTGTTCGCTGTGTGAACACTTCCGCATTCCATGCTTGTAGTACTACAGAGCTACTCTCTGTAGTAGCGTGAGCTCCATTCACAAAAACCCGCTGGACTATGTATTCATGAACTCTCACTTTGTTTACTTCTCCATGTGCTTGTGTTTTCGTTTACATCATGTCTCCGCCTCCTTTTTGTTTATTGGTTCCCTGGTTTATGTCATGTCTTCGCCCCCATTCTTTCATTGGTTTTCAGTTCATTGTCATTATATGTTGCAGGTGTCTCTTGTTTAATGCTGTGTATATAAACCTCCTCCCGTTTCCGCTTCCTCGCGGAGTATTAGACTAAATAGACTAGATAGAGTTAGACTTAGCATGTGCTGTACGTCTGCTTTCTTCTCGCTTCCTCTCGCCCTTAGTTCATGGTTCCTAGACCATAGTTTATAGTTCCCTGTTTATGGCTCCTAGTTCCTCGTTTAGTTTTGTGTGTTTGCTTCTATTTTGTTTTGCTTTGTTTTCACTCTTCATGATTTTGGTATTACTGCCTTGTGGGGATTATGGTTTGTTTTATGTTCCATTACTTTTGAATGAACTGTTCCTAATAAACTGACTTTTTCCCCTGCGCATGCATCCTGCCTCCCTCCGTCTGTGTTACATAACAAACATTTAATTTTGTGGTAGAAAACTAATGTTTGGGAATCTAAAATGTTTTTTGTACTGACTTGATAATGTACAAGTCATAAAATAAAAAATCTATAACAAATTTATAACTTAAAAAAAATAGCATGCCTAAAACTTTTGCACAGTACTGTACATGACTTATTTTTTCACTCTCTTTCTCTGGGGGCCATTTTTTTGCACCTGGTTTTCCATGTTGCAATAGTTTATTTTATTTGATTTAAATATTTTTATGCTGTTGACAAAAGCACAGGCTGAGATGAGAATAGACAGATTTTCCGGAGCTTGCTGCGATCTCCCAGATGTCTCCACAGGATGACCTGGAGGAATTCACAGAGCTCTTTGAGAATGTACCGAGCGAGTGGTTTGGCCAGAAAGAGAGTGGGCATTCTGTCTGCTACTCCAGCTGTGAGCGGAAGCCAAAATCGCGGCCCTGCAGCTGGATTACAATAGCATGAATAGAGCCAACCTGCAACAGCCAGAACAACAGTTATTTTTAGTTACAGCAGAATTGCAGTATTGTGAATATTGTCGTAAAGCTCTTCATATACACTCACTAACAAGACCAAGTCCACGTTGGTTTTTGTTTTCCCCTAACCTAACTGGAAAAAAATTTTGATTTGCATTTCATTTTTGGTTTAACATCATGAGTATTTTCCTCACTACTGAACGCCACGGTTTTGATTGAAGAGTTTTATTTACTTAAGAATATAGCCGTGAGCGTGTAGTTTCCAAACACAAAACACATTGCCACATTATGATGTTGTGTGCTGTCAAACACAATGACTCATGGGTAATTTGCCTGACAGGTCATACCAGGCGAATAGAGACCATTAGCGTGAGACATGTTTAATGACGCCTGTCTCTCTGGGCCAGAGTCACTCCTGATGGACCACTCCATCCCTCCTGTCTCTCTGCTTGGCCAGTGGAGCAGTTGCTTCAGTCCCACAGCGAGAACCTGTCTCCTGTATCAGTGCTCGATTTTATCATCTTTAATCGACTGGCATTTCTCAGACGAGTGCTGTGAGGAGAGCCTGGCTCTGCCTCATCTCTTTTCTTCAACAGGTAATGTTCTGTTGAATATTCAGCCAAAATGCTGACATTTGCAGCTAATACATTTTTTGCAATATTTAAGCTTTTTCATTTTAAGGCAAAACACTGAGGTAATGGGGTCAAATGTCATAAGGGTAATAAGTGGAATATACATAAAAATACTGTAGATGGATAGATTCGTTGGTGCTTTTTGTGTTCTGGTGCAATTCAGAGTCGAAGCTCATTTGGAGACAAAGCAGCATGAACTGGAAAATGTGGAGGGAGTCATCAAAATGAATCAGATTAGTATAATCAGATATGATCAGGAACAGTCTGAAGGGCCTCAAGCTCCAACACCGAGTCTCAGAAAAGATTTATAGACTCTTCAAATCTGAAAGTTCACTCAGCTACTAAACTTCTGTGTCTGTAACACTATGTCTTCGGATGCACATCATCATTAGTGTAACCTGTGGTTCTTGGGTGTTTTGGGTCATGCTTCTGGTCTTCAGGATTAAACCACCTTGTCCTGGTTCCCCAGGTGTGGTTGATTAGGCCATATGATCACTGATGTAACTTGTGGTTCTTGGATGTTTCACGATTAGACCCCATTATCCAGGTGATCCAGCTGAGGTAGATCAGGCTGTATCATTGTTGGCATAACCTGTAGTTCTTGTGTATTTTGGGTCTTGAGGATAAGACTCCCTTGCCAGGTGACCCAGCTGAGGTAGATCAGGCCTCAGGATGTTGATCTGGTTCTTTCTGATTCCTCTTTTCTGGTGCTGATGGCCCTCATTGCCCTTTCTGCTACCTCCACTAGCAAGATACTGGTTTATACCTAACTCTCACCCTTTCTTCAATGGATAATCTCAGCCAGCTACTGTACATTTGTACCTAAGAGCTGCTGCTGTAATTATAAACTCTGTCCTGTGCTCATCCCAGGACTCACAATCTTCTTTTATTTTTCAGAAAGAACAGACCCTAGCTTGTACTTTTGCTTCATATTGACTTCAGCCTCGAAGATTTGCAAATTTATAAACAGCTAATTTTTCTATGTAATGGTACTGGGGTTGAAGTCTTCTAGGCTGCTTCCTGCAGTGTCGCTTTTAGTTAGATGTTGAGTATTTCTACAGAAGAACAAGTGGGTTTATCACTAGTATACCACCTTGTACTTAGCCTTAAGGCTCTTTGTTTTTCTTTGGCACTGTAGCTATGTTTGTTTGGGATCATGCTTTGCCATTAGTTGGCAATTGTTTTGCACACTATTTGGTTTAATTTGGTATAATTTCCCCAATAATCAAGTAAATCACAATTCTCCATATCTTTTCATTGAGTCACCGCTGATGCTGTTGCTGTCCTGTGAATGTAACTTGAGATGTGCTTTAAACTGGACGGTTGATATTGTCTAGTTATGCTATTTATGATAATATTGAGAAGAAGGTAGGCAAAAAAACATGTTACACATAAGCTAGTATTAAGGTACACTCAAACTTCACGCTATCCCTGCTCAAACTTCTTTTTTTCCCTAGTAAGGTTTGTTTAGACATTCTGGACACCTCACTAGCAACATCATAATTTCACCACACTAACTCTCAGGCAAGCTTTACCCTGTGTCATTCATTACTTTCCTTTATAAATCTGAGTGAAAAGGATGTCAATGTTCTCAGACTTGTTTATTTACTTGTTAAGTCTAATCCCCTGCAGAGAAATGCACTTCCAGCTCATTTCCCTTTGTCTTTAATTTTAAGAAACAGTGACATGCATTTAATTAACACAAACAAAAACGAATGCAAAATCCCAATGCCACTCCACATAACAGTCGGTGATTGTGTGCTAAATCTGTTTTACTCTGATTATGTTTGGATCTATCTATGTCCTGGAAGACAAACCGACACTGTTACGATGCAGGGAAGTGAAATTAATTTCTCCAAAACCTTTAAATGATTAAATTGTGATTAAATCAGTTTGTCTCAAGTAGCATGCAATGCAAATCTACTATATCTTACTTCTGTATATTATTTAATCTCAAAACCTTGCTAGTATGGAGAGCAATACATAAAAGCTGATATGGATCGGCCTAATGCTTGGCTAAATGCTGAAACTGCTTACATTTTGCTCACTGTCTTGGGATTTCTATGTGTGCTGGATAGGATGTACCAGAATACGAACGTTATTCATACTGAATGGATTATGTGCTCTGAATGAATACTATTGTTTTTACTGTATGCGTTTATTTATTTATTTGTTTATTATTTATTTTTTTACATTTTTTTTGAGACATTGCCAGAAAGGTTCACAATCACTCGTTGTCATCAGCCATTGTAGGCAGTGTGGCAAAACAATAACAGAGGACAGCAACAACAGTGGATGGACAGGACATTTGATGATTTACTTGATGTCCGGGAAAATTAATTAAACAGAGTAGTGTTCAAAACCAAGAAATGGCAAAGTTCAGCCACAACAAACATGACATACTATACTCAGCACTGCATTGTTAGAAATAGCTGCAAAAACAGAAAGCTAAGCATATGGCCCTTTTTTGTGGCTAACAAGCTGTTTGCACTGCCAGAGCAAATAGGGACTTAAACTTTGACTACTGAGCATTCATTTGTTGCTTCTACTATGAAATATGTTTTTTTTTTTTTTACTTGCAGTAACGAATGTGAACTGATCCATCCATCCATCCATTTTCTGTAGCGCTTATCCGACACAGGGTAGAGGGGAGCCTGGAGCCTATCCCAGGGGACTCAGGGCACAAGGCGGGGGACACCCTGGATGGGGTGCCAACCCATCGCAGGGCACAATCACACACACACACTACGGACAATTTAGAGATGCCAGTTAGCCTACAACGCATCTCTTTGGATGGGGGGAGGAAACCGAAGTACCCAGAGGAAACCCTCGAAAAACAGGGAGAACATGTAGAGGCAGGTTTCGAAACCCCTAATGCGGGTGGTGCGAAGCAGTCGTGCTAACCACTAAGTCACCTTGCACTCCAACAGTCAAGATAAAAAAAAGGAATTGTGCTGTGAAGCTTGTAATGTGAATGTAATGTACATGTAAACATATGAAGTCTGCTTTTTGTCTATGTGACATTGTATCACTCTTTGTAGCAGACTTTCAGCTGTAGGACAGACAGAGCTTGGACAATGATTGGCCGAGATCTTGAGAGCTCCAGAGAAGGCAGAAAAGGCGACGTGGATGCTGATATAATCTTCAGCACGGCTCTCAATAAACACACACTTAGCTAAGCACACTTAGCATTAGCATAACACTCGCTGTAGCGTCTCACACAGTAACGTCTGTAAGTGTAGGCATTGTTTGAGTTGTTTGTGCATTAATGCACTCAGAATAACAGTTTGTGGAAATACGGCGTGTTTCTGCGTACCCTTTATTTCCCAGCATGCACATGGCACAACATAGCTATGCTAATGCATCTCTAATAGAGCTGTAAACACTCATAGGAGCAGGAGGGCATGAAGCACGGCCGCTTATTGACATTAATGATTCTACACACAACGAAATGCTCCGGAGAATTCTGGTAAAATCCACTCGCAGCACGTGGCTTTCTGTGCAAGCTGCAAAAGGAAGACGTTAACAAAATGCTTTATTTCTCTTTTGATTTTTTCCCCCCTCCCCATTAAATTATTAGTCTGCACTTGTAAAATAATTATGTGTCATTACGCTCTTCGTTCAGCTGTTGGCTCGCAAGATATTGGTCATTATATTTTATTTTGATTTTTTTTTTCCCCATGCAGTGCTTCAGCTACCCGCAAATAATAGAAATTAGATTTCATTATCATATTTGTTTCACTCAATTGCTTGCCAGCAGTCATAATGGCAGTGAGTGGCAGTTTGAACAGTTTTATACACTATTATAATGAATACACACAGAAAGCTAAAGGTTTTGGCACCCGGCTGTATTAATTTTGCTTGAGTAGTTGTTTGAGTCAATTGACTGAAAAGAAAACTGCACTAGACATCTGATTTATTTCTAAATATTATATTTTCTCTTCATCTCAGTGATGATTAATATGAATGCTGGAGGAAATTGATGAGTCAGAGACACTAGGATGTAAACGCAGGCTTTTTAGGTTTTATTTTCAAGGGATTAACATGGTCCACTTCTGAGTCAACTCGGTGAGAAAGTGATTTGACTCTGAATTGATTCACTTGCAGAAAATTAATCAAACATGCTTTGTGTGTTTTGGGTTGCAGTGTTTTTTTGTAGATTTTTTTGCAAGCAAACTGAGCCAAAGGACAGAGCTGTAGTCCATGTGGGGATTCTGGAGACAAACAAAAAGAGACAATAAACACTGGATGTGTGACACAAAATATTTTCAACTCATTATTTATATAATTATCTAATCTTTTATGTATATGCGTGTTCTCTGTGCTCTGGTAATTTTTGTGATTTCTACATGCACTTGATAAAGGTTTGTTTTCTGACCACTGAATGAAAGAGTTTTACAAAGGCTATTTTTGTTTGTTTGGTTGGTTCATTTAATTCTGTTCAATGTGAAACCAAAAAGCAAACAAACCAAAAGAATCAGTTTTACTCTGATTCGGACTAACAGGTTTGAACGCAGCTCTCATCTGTCATCTGAAAAAAACATGCAACCCGTTCATTTTCTTGCTAAGCTTTGTGTAGAAAATTGGGCTTTTACTCACAAACTTGCTCATGGTTGTGTTGATCCTGCAGAGAATGTCACAACAGTTCAAGGAAATGCCATTCTGTTTGGATTCCTTCAAAAATCCGAGTTAAAGACGAGCAGAAGGTGAGCGTAACAGGATTTAGACTCTAGAAAATGTCAGGTTCGTTCCAATTTGTGCGCTCCGGCGGTCCCCTGGGAGCGGGGATCTTTCTCTGAGAAATCCTGTATCTCTGCCAAACAGTGGGCTCAGATTTCACCCGCTCGGATTTTACCCACTGAGTCCAACGGTGTCCTTGCTTTTTATGTATTTTATTTCTCCCATTGCATAAAAATGACCACAGGTTCCACTTTGCCAGTGCTGTCCTTCAGCGTAACTGCTGATTTAATCAAGCGTGATTATATTACCACGTTTACTGTGGTGCTACACACTTTGAAGGTCTGGTGAATTTTTTTAAACAATGAAAAAAATGAAGGTTTCTTTGGATTTCCATCCTGGGCAAATCTTAAAGGTTCTCAGTAGAGCCCTGTTTTCCTATCAGAAGCATTCCAAACCGTTCATTATCCAATCAACCCATGAAGAACCCTTTTTTCTAAGAGCGTGTATATTAACTGGATAAGTGTGCGATACAAACCTCATAATATTGCTTATTCCTTTAAAAGTTCACGTTCTACCAGAAAGTGTTTTCCTTTCAGAAAGAGTTCCAAGTGAAACCCATTTTGGAAACCCATTTTAAGAACCCTTAATTAGCTAAGGAAACTTAACAGAACCCTCTTTTCTTTGAGTGTATGTGTTAACTTTATTGCTCGTTATTTTTTTCCATTAGAGGATCTATGTAGAACCTTACACCAGAGTGTTTTCCTATGAAAAAAGTGTCAGAGTAGAACAATTTTGGAAGCTAAGAATGCTTAATTATACAAGAACCCATGAGGAACCCTTTTTTTCTAAGCATGTATGTGTTAACTTGATAACTGTGCATTTAAAATCCAAATTATTGCTAATTTCTCTTCCCTTAAAGGCTCTATGTAGAACCCTACACCCAATGAACATTTAAAGAACCTTTAAAGAACTGTTTTTTGAAGCTATGAACCTTTAATTGTTCAAAGAACTGTTAAAGAACCCACGAAGAACCCTTTTTTCCCTAAAAGTCTATGTATTAACAGGGTAAGTGTGTGGTACAAACTCCAACTTATTGCTCATTATTTTATCCTTAACACTTAGAGTCCTGTTCTCACTTACGTTATAGCAGCTATGAACAGTCTAAAAAGTGCTGAGACTGGAGACTCCTTCCATAAATGTTACATAAACATCTTACAGAAAACGAGTGCATTAATATAAACAAGCTGCACTACTGTCAGAGCTGCTGTTATAGAAAATTACTCATCACCTTCTGCCAAATCACAATCCGGCATTCAGCAGCGCTGTGGTGAGGTATGAACTGAAACGTTGACTAAATCTCCAAGAAAATGTTTTAATGTCTCATAAGGCACTCATAGCGATGTTTTAATCATGCACTGAATGCTGTAAAATCTCCATTTCAAGCGAAACGACCCTGAATTGCTCATCAACATTCTCCCGCTTTTTATTTAATCACCTCGAGCAGATGGCCACAGTGCAGAATCAAGATGGAGGATGTTAAAGGGGTAAATATCAGTGTGTGTCTAAGGGACAAGAGTGTTTACCGTCGCGTCTGCTGTTCAGAATCAGTCTGGAGGTGTGTGACGGATTAATAGGAAATTAATCTGATAAGTGCGCCATTATGAGAAATGGTAAACAAAAAGGAATGCTCATGTTTATACAGAGGGAGATTTAGATTTAGCACGGACGTGAGATCACGATCACACTTTAGCTCTTAGAAAAGACCTCTGATCAAAGTTTTCCTGAAATGTCAAAAGTAACAGATAGATAGATAGATAGACAGATAATGAAAGATGGTGTAATGGAAGAAATATGAGCGGGAGAGGCAGAAGAATGAGAACAGTAGACAAACAAAGAGAAGATAGAGGAAGAATGAGAGACGGAAAGAAGGAAAAGGAATGAAAAAGGCAAAAAGGAGAGAAATAAAAGTAGGAAGCGAAGAAAGTGAGAGAAAGTGACATTTACAGAAGAATGAAATAATAAAGAGAAGGAAAGGAGTGAGCAAGAGAAGCTGAAAGTGGGAAAAAGAATGAAAAACAGAGAAGGAAAATGAGAAATCTGCAAACAAACCATAGGTAGGTGGAGCTGAATGGATAGATGGATGGATGGATGGATAGATAGATAGATAGATAGATAGATAGATAGATAGATAGATAGATAGATAGCTCCTCAAGCAGGTGTGATTGGTTGATCAGGTGGTAGAATTTTTCATGTGACAACCATCCAGGAGTCCCTCAAATATTTCACAGCCGGTTCCTTTGCCAGGGACAAACATTGCGGACAAACACCAAATTGTGGAACATAGCATTAGCGTATTTGGAAATAGATCTAAGATCTATTTAGAACCTGTGCAGTGAAGAACATTGTCCTCACATCACAGGTATTTACAGTAATGTACAAATGTAGCAGTGGTGAGATTTATTTAAACGAGGACAGACAGTACAGTTACGTCAGGAACTTCCTTGTTTGGTGTTGTTAGCACTCTATTGGTTTGTGGTTCTAGTTTCATTATCTATCATTTTGGATGTAATTAATTATTTCTTTAAACAAATTAAATTTAATTTAATTTCTTTAAACAAATTACAGATTAACTGATTCATGAATCCTGTCTAATTAATATGTTGTGAGGGGAAATTAAACGATCAGATATTTTTTAGGGTTTTATTATTATTATTATTATTATTATTATTATTATTATTATTTATTTATTTTTTTATTATTATTATTTTTTTTTAATGACAGCTCTGATAGTTAATGGTTGTAGCTTTCTGAAGAGGTTCTATAGTCTTAAATATGTGGTTCTTCAATGGTTTGTTGTTTAGGTAAGGGTTTTTAGTTTTAGAAAAAGGTTATTCAAGCTCTCATTGGATGGTTAATGGCTCTAGCTTTCTAAAGTTGTTCTACACTCTTGATTTTTTGGATGGCTAATTGTTCTAAAGAGATTCTGCACTTGTAGGAAAAAATGTTCCTCCGTTTTGGTCTGAATATTTAACAGTTCTTACTTTTTAAAGAGGTTCTTAGAACATTCTATAAATTGATAATGGCTCTAGAGTAACTCTCTGAATGGAAAATTCCTCTCACAAGAGGGCAGAGTTTCTTCCTTCCTTCCTTCCTTCCTTCCTTCCTTCCTTCCTACCTTCCTTATTTGGGCATTGCTTCCTTTAACCATCATAAATCCATGTGTTTAATTTGGAGCAAAGCAAAGTCTTGTGACACGGTACTTCAGGAAAAAAATAACCTAGCAAGTCAAATGCTTGCTTTTGGTCGTGACATCAACAGTGACATCATTTCTGATGTCATAGGTTCCAACATATAAGCAAGTCTCAACAATAATTTAAATATTAATACACATTTAAACGGTTTGCATATAAAGTCAAAGTCAATGAGAAGTCATTAATCAGTAAAGACAAACATGTTATTTGCTCAGTCAAGAAGCAATGAAATGTTTGTTGTTCATTATCATTTTGATTCGAATGAAAACACTACAGTAGCATAATTATAGACTGGAGTTAATACAGGAGTTTATGCAGAGCGATTCATTTTCCGAGTGACTGCGACCCACAGATCCTCATCTGTCTAATCAACACCTTTGTTTCATAAGCAGTCAGATATTAATTCAATTCTGAGAAAGGTTAATTATTAATACAAGTCACATTCCTGTAATTTGAGCTATTTAGAGGCTTTAAGTGGACATCGTCATCGTTACATAGCAGCTCAGTGAGTGTGTGATTTTCTCCAATCTGTTTGTATCGGTGTGATAAATTCACAGCACTTTAATCATCCAATCAGGTGGCTGTGTTAATCACATCACTGCTTCAGTTTACAGCTGAACCTTTATAAAGAGGACGACGTTAAATGCAAAATCAAAGCGAAACGTCTGGAACTTGGTTCTTTTAACGATTAAAGGAGAACCTTGCTGCTGGAATTACTCATGTTCCCAGAGCCCTACATTGTTAGGACACTGTTTTATTAGAACAGTACTTTATTCCTGTGTTCTCAGATCAAAATGATTCAATAAGATTGCTCTAATGTTCTCACTGCCCTCATGTTCTCACTGCCCTCATGTTCTCACTGCTCTAATGTTCTCACTGCTCTAATGTTCTCACTGCTCTAATGTTCTCACTGCCCTCATGTTCTCACTGCCCTCATGTTCACACTGCTCTAATGTTCTCACTGCTCTAATGTTCTCACTGCCCTCATGTTCTCACTGCCCTAATGTTCTCACTGCCCTCATGTTCTCATTGTCCTATGTTCCACTATATGTTCTCAGAACCCTACTTTCTCTATTTTATTAGAGTCATTAGTTCCCGAGGTACAAACTATGTATATGTAACATGTAAAGCTTCACTCCATCCGCTAGTTCCTTTAACTCTTAGGTTCTATTGTATTATCCTGAATGATCTTGTTCTAACCAGGGTGTTTTTTAGTTTTTATAAATTTTTTATTTCATCCAGAGTTGAAATGGCTTCAGCTGTCACCAAATCCTTCCTTTGTGTTTCTTTTATTGATTCAGAATTTAACAATCTGTACAAATCGCCCGTATTTCCGTCTCGCTCCGTTTCTCTTTTTCACAAAGCTGACAGCAAATGCACTGAGAACAAGGAGAAATTCAGTATCTTAACACTTTAAAATAAATTAGACTGAATGAGTGGTGCGTTGTCTTTTGTTTTTATTGTCAGTCAGATAATGCAGTTTGCTCTTAACACTGTTAGCGAGCACTCGCTAATCCAAGAACAACATCCACAAGTCACATTAAACAAACATTTTGGCTATTACTGGATACCGCAGAGAACTGCTGCTTCTTTTTTCTGCAATTCCTGCTTTTTTTTTCGGGTTCCACATCCACATCGACTGAACCTCGTGATCTTTGTTATCTCCCGTTTCTTGTTAATAGCCTCGCTTTGTCTCATCAGTGGTCATTACTGCTGGTATCAATAAGATTAGATCACAAATAATAAATGTATTTTAAATGGCTCTTTGAAGTGAATCCCATGAATTGATTTGCAACCAAGAACTAATTGGAAGTTCTTCTTCTCTCATCTACACTAAAGTCTCGTAGCATGCAGAGCGTTTCTAGGTGGCGGAATGAAGTGAATCAGTTCACCTAAACATGTTTTTAAAAAAAATAATCACAAAAGACTCACAGTGCTAACATGACAGAGAAGCACAAAGTTGAGGAGATGATGGAGCTCGTAATGGAAGAAAAGCTCCATCTGCTCCTCTGACGCTGCCAACAGAGTAGAACGGTTGCCAGATAACCAAACTGATTTGATCAACTCATTTCACTCCATGATCGCTGTTAAACCACGCATGGCCTGAGATTTTGCTGTAATTTCTGGAACTTGGGTGTAATGTCTGAAAATCGGTTCTTTGGTTCTGCAGCTCAGTGATGCGAGAAAGTAAATCTGGTCTTTTGGATTTTAGCAAGAAGTGTGTTCATTAGGCAAATCACTGTTTCCTTCTCCTGGCCTGGTTCACTCTTACATCATGGTCTAAATAAAAGTTCTGAAATTACTTTTCTACCAAGAAAGGTGACGTTAGAGTCATTCCCAAACTCTAAATCCTAAACTATAACTCCTGAACTATTTTGGACCCTTAACCATAAGAATAAACATTAAACCTTAAATTCCAGCCCTAAACTCCGTTTCATCCCATCATGCTTCATCTCATTTTGCTGCACTCTAAAATTACTGAGAATTTATTCGTTTATTCCTTTTTTTTGCTGCGGTCTCCCCACTGAGTTTTATATCGCTGATGCTAATTAGCAAATAAAACCCGCTGCATAAAACTTTTTCATGCCTCACTTAGAGAGAAACATGTTTAAACTGAGCCAGGTGTCCAGGATATAAAGATTCTTACTGCTTTAAGATATGTTTAGCCTCTAATGTGTTATGCAGTTAATGCAAACTCCAAAGTACTTTATAACATCACAAGCCTTTTTTTTTTTTAAACCTAAATATATCTTCTGATGGTTTCAACAGCTTTTCCTGAAATGATCATAACAAGTGCATGAAAAAGGCTGAGAAACATTCAGTGGGTTAACATGTGCTCATAAACCGCATGAACAGGTAAGAGGTTTAAAAATCAGGAGAAATATCCAGTATACAGTACATGCTAAGGCTAAGGTGACTAGTGTGGCTGTTTTGATAATGGCATATCAGCTGTTGAAATTAGCTATAGCTAACAGACAACTATTAGCAACTAGCAATTAGTCTGATAGTTCTTTGTTGTATGTTAATTATTAACAGATTAACACAGTAATACATACACGCATTAGCTGTGATTGCTTACCTGATGTTTATGCTAGTTATTTATGCTCATTTTTATGCTTGTTGTGCTGTAGCTACTATTTCCTGTACATGACACACCCAGACCCATGAACATGTATCAACCCAGCTAGAAATTTTTTTGTTCTAAAAATGTTCTGAGAACATTACCATGCAATGTTCTAGTAATGTTTTCAGCAGGAAGGTTTAATTTTTTCCCAGAATGTTCTCCTAAAAGGTAGGATAACGTTCTCTAAAATCACTGTTTTTAACTTTATTAGAACATACACAGCTTCACCACTTTCTTTCCTCCACTGTTGAAGCTCTTTACATATTCAATGCAAAACGTGTGACAATTGTGTTTGCTTACAAATGTTTGGAGTACACGAAAAACAGCTCTAGCTTCATCTTTTTAGCCATATCGCTGCTCAGGACAGGACATGGATATGGCAGGGATATCTTGAACAAACCCACAATGAAAGTATATCAAAAATATCCTGAACATCACAAACGATACTAACAGGAGATATGCTCTAGCTATGTACTGGCTGTATATACATGATCACAGACTTGAAAGGTGGACTGCTGACAGAATGTCATAATTATTTGGAATTAAATAAAAGTAAAATAAATAAATAAATAAATCAATAAAAGCACAAACTGTCCCAAAATATTCTTGGGTTAAGTACGCAATAGAAGATATGAAGAAACAACAAAATTAAGAACATGTCTAAGAACATTTTAAAACATTTGTGGTCGTGATTTTGATTTAGTTAGAGCTCGCAGACTTGGACCACACCCTTTGGGTGCTGCTGCATCTTCGTGAGGAATCATCAGTGGACTTTCATTGCCCTCAGTCATGGATGGTCCTCCATTATCCACCTGCATTATGACAACAATATTAATTAAAATCAGAATAATTTTTGATTCCACAGAAGTCTTTTTTTTTTTAAAGCTGTGAACAGCAGCTACCAGCAGCTACGCAGTACAAGTCACTGTTGGGTGGTTCTTCTGTCTGTGAGCCTCAAATCTGAAGGATAACGATTTGTGCCATGTACTATGTATAAATAGTGGACGCTGTTGCCTTTCATGTATGCTGTACCTCACACAAACCTACAATAGTGATTATGGTTGTTAAAACAACAGGATAGCGTCTGAACTAAGGCAGTGATATAATTCCTCACAAATTTTCATTATAATACTATACAAATTACTTACCATGTAACTTCGCAGCTATGTCAGCTGCAAACTCATTTACATTTATGGCATTTGGCAGACACCAAACACTCTCAACTTCCCTCTAAATAAAAAACTACACTGCATCATTGCACACATTCTTATTCGTGGCGTATCATCGCTCAAAATATCATTTCATTGAAACTAGAATTCCTACAATACTAGCCCAAACGCAAGCCTACTCACAATAAGCCATCCCACTGTGTATTACATACAGTATGCCACCTCTAAACAAACATGTAATATTTGCTCACAGATTATCACAAATTATGTGCTTGTTTTTTGTTTTTTTCCCCCAGGAAAATGGGGTGACATCAGATTTTTAAAACTGGAAAAAAAAACAACAACGTTATAAAAAAACATTCCGTCATCTCAGGCCTCAATTACATCTTCAAAACATTTTACGAATGCTGCTTTGATAATGTTCTTCCTGTGTAAGTATGGAAAACAATGGTTTTATAAAATAACATTCTACAATCTGTTACCTCAACAACGTCCCCAAAACCTCCTCAGAATGTTGTGGGGAAGATGTTCTAACCTTCTTAAAAAAATCACATTACAGGAACGTTTTATAAAAAACATTCTGTCATCTCAAAACATTTTCAGAATGTTGCAGTGAGAATGCTTTTTCTTTGTTGTCATGTAACATAATCTGTGGCCTTGACAACATCCTCAAAACATTTTCTGAATGTTGTGGTTAAAACATTATATCTTAGTTATCAGTTAACCTTATGGGAACATTATTTGAAATGAGAAAACATTGTTAAAACATTCTTCGAACATTAGATTAAAACGTTTTGTTTAAAATATTAATAGAACTTGTAGGTAATATTAGCCATTTATTTTGGGTTCAATAAAATTCGGTCAACTCTACATTTAAAGATAAACACACCCCATGCTATGTCTTTATTTAATTAACATACTGTATGCATGTGTGAAGAAGCTAATGCTAACTGATAACTATTAGCAACAGCTACTCTGATAGCTTTTTATCGTGTTGTTGTATGTCGATTATTAATAAATGAACACAGTAACACATACTAAATTATCTGTGATCTGGGATCTGTGCATACTTGATATAGAACACGATTGATGCTAGTTATATACTGTATGCTAGTTATTTATGCTAGTTGTGCTGTAACTATGTTGTCATTTCACTTGTGTAGGTTTCAAGTGTCCTAAAGCTATTCTTCGCCACCTCATACTTATTGACAAATGAGCGTTCAGTTCCAAAGTGAATATTCATCGTGTTTTAGAAACTTTATAAATTTTAATGGAATATTTTTCAGCCTATACTCTGATTCCCTCTATGCGATACTGATACAAATTCCTATTTAATTCCTCTTTCAGAACTTTCCAGAGAGAGACAGAAAGAAAGAGAGGAATTAATTTGGCTCGTAGCACGCTGCTTAAACCCCAAAACATTCACGCAACTGCAAAACCAATTAAGCCACGCTTCTAATGACTGGATCTATTAGGGATCTGTAATGACTGAATGAATTCCCTTCGTTCAGCTAAATGAATGCCTCTTATTTACCAAAGACTCTAAATCTTTTTTCATTTCTTTTTTTTTTTTTTTTTTTTTTTTCTCCAAAGCACTTACAGGATGAGTAGATGGCTAATGGAGGATGGCGTCTTCTGAGTATTTTTTGTTTTGCCCTAGTCTTCGGGGAACTAAATAAATAACTAGGTAACTAACAGTTTTCACAAATGAATTCCTCAAATGCTTTACAAATAGCAATGTTTTTTTTTATGTTCCTTCAGAAAAACATTTCTAAACACAGAGTTGCAGCGCATTATGAATGATTTCCTGCCTTCCCGTGGCAGCAGCTCATGTGTTTAAATGTCAGACGGGACGATGGAACCCATTACGGCAAATAAGAGAAAGTAGCCGAGCATTAAGATAAACAATCAGTCTTCACCGAAGATATTATCCAGAAGCAATCAGCTCTCCATCAGGCTCGGTCTCGGACCGGGACGCAGCATGAAAACTGAGGAAAAACGTTCTGATTAATTCACTGCTTTTCAGAACGTGTGCTCCATATATCCATATATATATATATATATATATATATATATATATATATATATATATTTTAAACCGAGGTTGCTGATTGGTCAGAAGGTGTTGATTTGAAGGAGATGTAACGTTAAGTTTTCTGACACCTTCAGAACTGAGTTCTCTCAGGTTACTCTCTCTGTGCGGCTTCACGTAGTGTCCATGTAGGTTTCCTCCTGGTTCTCCAGTTTCTTTCCGCTATCCAAAAACATGCCAGCAGATGGATTTACGTGTGTGAATTAGGACCCTGAGTGTGTCCCGATGTCTCCTGCTTCTACAGAGATTTCTAAACAGAGATTTAACATCATGGAAGTCCATCATTGGTCCATTTGTCAGGTTTTATTTTCCATAAATCCAGCACATTCATTCAGATTGTAATGATAGAGAATAAATGTGTAGGAGGCAGATGAGTAAACGGTTTCAGGTTTTTTTTTTTTTTTTTTTTTTTTGTAAACCATCTGTTTTGGCCGGGAAAAGTTAGAATATTCTTCACTGTTTACCCATCTGCCCTGGCGTGGATCAAAGCCAGAGAGGTCTGTGTTGCAAATTGACAAAAATGCACGAGAAAATCTATTTTAGCGCCTATTTACTCTCAGTGCATCTGCGATATGTTTCCTGCGGTCACTCACAATTAGCCCCAAAGCGCTCATCCCTTCTGCCGTGATCCGATTTAGCATATGCTGTTAAAGTTTAAGGCAGAGAGAGTAGAAATACATCCAAAAGACTGAGATCGCTCTATTTATTTATTTATTTATTTTAATTTCATCCAGACTGTAGAGCAGAAGAAAAGCTCCGTGCTGAAGACCTACTGTTCAAACTGCATTAAAAGTCTGGCAGGATTTCATGTAACGGTGTTGCTCGAATAAAAAAAATAAGTTGACAGGAAGCACGACGGTGCTAATCAGGAAGTCCAGACCAGATTCGTAACCAGGGAAACTGGAAATCTGGACCGACCTTTTTTTTTCCCTCTTCAGGCTTTTTCACTGGATGCTTGATGTCTGTGGAATACTAATCACACTCATTCCATCTGTGTGTGTATGTGTGTGTGTGTGTGTGTGTGTGTGTGTGTGTGTGTGTGTGTGTGTGTGTGTGTGAGTGTGTGTGTGTGTGTGTGTGTGTGAGATGGATTGCATTCAACATCAAAAAACTCAACTGAGCAGCTAGTGTGAAAACCTCAGCTAATCAAATTACAAAATAATAATAATAATAATAATTTGAAAAAAGCACTTGAAAATGGACAAAAGCTCACCCAGCACTGATTATTGTTTACTATAATTAATGAGGCATTAATCTGGGTGAATAATCCAGGATGAGGAAAACGAATGGAGGGATTAGGAAGCAATAAGGTCGGAGATGGAAGTGTGCATAACTCCAGGCAGGATTTTGCTCTCCGTATAGAACATCCTCGATTTTTATTTTTATTTCTCCATCACCATGTGATTAAATATAATCAAACGTGCAGTCACTGCAGGTGCAGCAGAACTGTAATGCGACACACACACACACACACCTGATAATGGCACACATAAACCCCAGTGTGAGGACATTTTATCTGCGATGATTGCTCCGGTGTGTGTAGGAGCCCTGGGGACGGATCGTGGATGTCAGTGGGACGTCAGATGACTTTCCTGACCTTCATCATCCTCCCATCATCTTCTCTTCTCATCTGAAACCCCTCGAGTAATGGATGTCAACAACTCACACACACACACACCAGTGCACATCTACAGATGAAGAATCCTTCATTTTCTAAACGGTGTGAAAAAAAAATGATTAAAGTTAACGCTCGTAGCTTCAGGTACGTTCTCAGTCCGTGATTTACTGTTTGTCGGTAAAAAGGACATAAAAAAAACACCTGAAAAATATGAGCAAATAAAATGAGCAAAATACTTAATATCACTTTAGTAAAGCTAGTTTTATATTAAACAAGCCACAATTACAGCTAAGAAATGTTTATTCTTGCAGTAAAGTGAAACTTTTTCGTGTGAAAATTGGAGCATGTGAAACTCTACAATTAATTTAGAACTTGTTCAAACTAAATCCTCATTCTGAAGGCTACAATCAAAAATTGAATATTTTTCGAGACTCTGTACTACTGTATCTACTGCAAATTTCTAGATCGCAGTTCTCTTTACTTCTTAGTAAAATACTTTAAAAGCTCAAGATGTCAAATAAAGTTCATAAAATACAACCTGTAATGAGAACTAATGAGAACATACTCATAATGTGCTCAGTGTAAATGTAGTGAACCTGAACTGCACAAATATTCTTTCGCTTGAGGCTACATCTACATTAATCCGGGTAAATTTGAAAACGCATCTTTTTCTCTACATTTCGCAAACGCTCTTCCAACTGGATAAAGTTGAAAACGAAAATGCAGTTTTCAGATCTATCCAGATTAATGCGGCCTTAATGGGACTTGATACTTTTCATTCAGTGATATCGTAAGGTAGGGTAAGGACACTAACCAAGCCCATAACCCCGCCCATAACCCCACCCCTAACCTTTAACTTCACAACTTTTCATGAGACGAGTTGTACAAACTTTGTAAGTATACTACTACTACTACTAATAATAATAATCATCATCATCATCATCATCATCATCTCCATCTTCTGCTTGAGAGCTCTAAGATTTGATGTTTTTTATCCCAATAAAAGTGTATGATACAAACACGATGAAACAAAACACAAATGTGATGATGCGCTGAAGCGGATACACCAGACAAGAGCCCGAATAACGAAAGTTTCATTTGCATATGATCATCTGAAACACTTCTACTGAACAACTCCACCTTTAAACTTTAGGCCACGCCTCCTTTCTGAGTCTGATGCTGGTATGGAGTGACTATGAATTGTCCCGAGGCTACTACTGTGACTCCGTTTGAGATTCAGACATGCAGTTATTCATCACAATGCTAAAACTGTGGCTTTAAATATCCATTACTTGTAGCTACAGTACAGCAACCTTGAAGCAAACTTCCTGGACAATTCGTTGACTACGTTTAGAGAAAGCAGAACTCCATGTTGGTTAAACTATCATCTTTAAAACTACTCTTTTTTACTACGAAAATGCTCGCAGTTAGACGTCGTTACCTTTTCTGAGTTTTTGATCTGGAGGCAATTTATTAAAAGTGTTCGGTTCGGTGTTCCTCTTATTTCAACATCCGCTTCATTTAAACAAACAGATACGCTCTCTTGTCCAGACTAATTAGATGGAAAGTAAATCTCCTCCACGGAGGATCAGTTTCAAACCAATTATTCTTTTCGCTCCCTCGTTCATTTCGGCTCTCAGTGGCGGATTATTTTACCACCTCAGGTTCTGGGCCACATTACAAGGGCAGCAAACACTGGATCAGCATTTTAACAACTCTCACCTGGAGCGGCCAGTGAGCGGGATATTAAGTAGTTTGGGAATTAATTTAGCATCAGGATGAAGGAAGTTCCTGCTATGTTTTATCTGAAGGACGTTTTAGCAGGATGTGTGAAGTCGAGAAGTTTGGAAGAAGTTTGTCTTAAATTTGGGGTACATGTGTTAGCATGCCAGCTACACTGTGTGTGTGTGTGTGTGTGTGTGTGTGTGTGTGTGTGTGTGTGTGTGTGTGTGTGTGTGTGTGTGTGTGTGTTTTCGTATTTCACAAATCACGTTACAATCCTTTTGGTTTATATCTAAAAACTAGTTAAACTCAGGCTCATTCAAATATTAATTTAAAACTGTAACTACAAATTTGATTAAATAAACCTAATAAGTGTCTAAGTAAGAATTACTGTGCATCAAAACCAGCTGTATAATTTATTATTCTTTTTAATTATTGGGGTTTTTTGGGTAGAATGTAGTCACGGATGAGTCATGCTATGCCAAAAGTAAACTCGAGTGGCTTACAAATAAATAAATAAATAAATAAATAACTTACAAGTAGGAATTGCATTTATTTGGTTTTGTTTATTTATCATTTAATAATAACTTATTTGTCATTTAATAATAATTAATTTCTTCTTATTTTAGTTATTTAATTACTTAATTACTATTATATTCATCTATTTACTTTCTAGCTGATACACATGTAACGTCTGACAGTATCAAACTGATTTCTGAATCAACCTGGACTTAGCAAAGAAGTTTCTTTTTCTTGGAGCTTTAAATCCCTATCTGTTTAATGACCATTTTGGCTCCAGTCTAACTGGGATGTCTGACTGACCCCCCCTTTTATCCTTTGACCAGATACCTTTGGAATTCTAACGACCAACCTCCCCCCCTTCGTACACACACACACACACACACACACACACACACACACACACACACACACACACACACACACACTTACACGCACACATACGCGCACACGCGCACACACACACACACACACACACACAAGCTGCCTACACGTGCACGCACGCACACACACAAGCTTACCTTCCACACACAATGGAAAATCTCTCTTGAATGTAACGTGTAATTATATGTAATTATTTGATGCCCAAATAGTTTGATGTATTCGTGTTTGCATGTATTGTGTGCCTATGTAACCAAGCTAGGATGATTTTGGATAGTTTAATTTAGGATATCATTTTAAATATCTGTAACCATGTTTTACCTGTAATATTTTCCAATTCCATCGAATCTGGTGTCTAGTTAATCGTCTCTTGATGCTTTGATTGATTATGCATATCATATTACGATGGGATACATTTATTTCATGCTTTTTCCTAATTCATACATAATACAGTTTCAACCGGCTCCTCCCAGGACATGCAAATTCAGGTCTGAGACCAGACAAAGAGAGTTCATCCCGCCAATAAGTCCAACTTCCTGATTGGTCAATAGCCCAGAGAGGCGTGTGCGTTGGTGATGTCTTTAAAAACAACAACACGCATTGAAACACAAAGAACCTTATAGGGTTCACTTTAACCTGTTAAGGGATGATACCTTGAAGAACCAATGCTCTGGAAGAACCTATAATGAAACATAAAGAACTTCTTTAATCTCCAAAGCACCACACAGCTCAACTCAAGAACCTTATACAATGAAAAATGGTTCTTGACAAGAAAAAGGTCCTTTGCAGAACCTATGGTGCTGTAAAGCTCCCCTGAATAACCTTTAATTTTAAGAGTGAATGATAAAGTCGACTGATAGAAAAAAAGGTTCTTCAGTGGGTTTCTTTGTATAGTTAAGATGGGGAAACCACTCCACAAGGGTTCTAGGGTTCTAGATTTTTGGTAACATTTTATTTGAACATTGCATTGTCAAAATCTCAAAATGTGTTCAGGGTATTATCTAGATCCAGCATCCAGTGTAGCACCTACTTAATGAACATAATGATTTTTTTAGTCTTTTTACTGTAATGACAACTCTTCTGTGAAACACTAATATGCTAGCTAAATTTAGTACCTAATTCTATGGCACTATAAGCTAAGTTGCTTTTTTATGTTTAGCTAGCATACTCATTGTAATGCTAGCTAGCTGTTTTTAATTGCAACAAAATGCAAAAGCCACATCTCGAAACGTTTGTATGCTAATACATAGGACAACTTGTTTGCTAGCAGCTAGCTATTTAGCCATCCATTTGAACTCTAGCTAGCTTATTTTATAGCAAGATAATACAATCTAGCTAGATTTACTGAATAGCTACTCAAGTAATGATTAAAAACTTAGCGCTGGAATATGAGGGTTACGTGAAACAGAGACTTTAGAGTTAAGTTTAAAATAATTTATTTAGCTCTGAGCAGCATTTCTTGGAAAATGAGACATTTTATTCATAGCTCAGAGCTGTGTGAAATGTTTTGTTGGAGGAACAGACCTGCATGTTGGAGTGTTTGGTAACAAATATGTTGTTTTTTCATGCATTTGAGATGCCACTGTGTCTGGGAATGATAAAAAAAATCGCAGTAAATTACAGGACATGATTAATATTTCTAGAACTCTTGTAGGTCACTGAAAGCCAGAAAGACTGGAGATGAGAAATTCAGGCTGAAGGTCGGGCTGTAATAAATGATTGTCGTTCATCATATCCTCCTCCTCATTATTAATGCTGATGGAGCAGATTGGAGAGTTGGCTGGAGTGGGAATGTGCTGTGTGCTGAACCTCGACCAACTTTTGAACAAATCTGAACATTTAAAAGGTGAGACTATTGTCATTTCTGATAACACTGCAGAGCCATAACATGGAATTATGTTAAATAGATCTTAAATAAATACAAATTAAATCTATTCATAAGCATAAATGTGGCTCAGAGAGATTGACAGGAAATTACTGTTCTGACACTGGAGACTCCTTCCATAAATGTTAAATAAACATTACACAGAAAACATAATATTTTTTAATCAGTTTACAGTGGGGAGGAAAAAGTTTTTCCTGCTGATTTTGTACGTCTGCCTACTGACAAAGAAATGATCAGTCTATAATTTTAATGGTAGGTGTGTTTTAACAGTGAGAGACAGAATAACAACAAAAAAAATCCAAAAAAAAAGGAATTCAAAAATGTTATAAATTGATTTGCACTGTAATGAGGGAAATACGTATTTGATCCCCTATCAATCAGCAAGATTTCTGGCTCCCAGGTGTCTTTTACACAGGTAATGAGCTGAGATTAGGAGCACTCTCTTTAAGGGAGTGCTCCTAATCTCAGTTTGTTACCTGTAAAAAGACAACTGTCCACAGAAGCAATCAATCAATCAGATTCCAAACACTCCACCATGGCCAAGACCAAAGAGCTGTCCAAGGATGTCAGAGACAAGATTGTAGACTTACACAAGGCTGGAATGGGCTACAAGACCATCGCCAAGCAGCTTGGTGAGAAGGTGACAACAGTTGGTGCGATTATTCGCAAATGGAAGAAACGGTCAGTCTCCCTCGGTCTGCGGCTCCATGCAAGATCTCACCTCGTGGAGTTTCAATGATCATGAGAACGGTGAGGAATCAGCCCAGAACTACACGGGAGGATCTTGTTAATGATCTCAAGGCAACTGGGACCATAGTCACCAAGAAAACAATTGGTATCACACTACGCCGTGAAGGACTGAAATCCTTCCATGCCCGCAAGGTCCCCCTGCTCAAGAAAGCACATGTATAGGCCCGTCTGAAGTAAGCCTGAATGATTCAGAGGAGAACTGGGTGAAAGTGTTGTGGTCAGGTGTGGTCAGATCTCTTTGGCATCAACTCAACTCACCGTGTTTGGAGGAGGAGGAATGCTGCCTATGAACCCAAGTCATAACACCATCCCCACCGTCAAACATGGAGGTGGGAACATTATGCTTTGGGGGGTGTTTTTCTGCTAAGGGGACAGGACAACTGCACCGCATGAAAGGGACGATGGACGGGGCCATGTACCGTCAAATCTTGGCTGAGAACCTCCTTCCTTCAGCCAGGGCATTGAAAATGACCTTAATGACTTGGAGAGGATCTGCAAAGAGGAGTGGGACAAAATCCCTCCTGAGATGTGTACAAACCTGGTGGCCAACTACAAGAAACGTCTGACCTCTGTGATTGCCAACAAGGGTTTTGCCACCAAGTACTAAGGTGAAGGGGTCAAATACTTATTTCCCTCATTAAAATGAAAATCAATTTATGACTTTTTTTAAATGAGTTTTTCTGGATTTTTTTTGTTGTTATTCTGTCTCTCACTGTTAAAATACACCTACCATTAAAATTATAGACTGATCATTTCTTTGTCAGTGGGCAAACGTACAAAATCAGCAGGGGATCAAATACTTTTTTCCCCCACTGTATGTGGAGCGTCTGCTGTACCACATAAAAACAATATCGTATCAGAATGAGCGCATTAATATAAACCTGTGATTTGGTGATATAGAAAATCAATTTTGGTGTATAATATCAATTAAAAAATGAGACAATACTGATATTAAAGGATTAAGCTTAAACGGATTTCTATACAGATTTATCACTCACCCCAAAAAAGAACCCATGGTAAATTGATTGCTTTAAAAGGTTTATCATCCAACATTATTCCTTAAAATGATTTCCTTCCAAATGGCTCAGTCGGATTATGACTAGGAAAGCACAAATCCCAAATGTACCTTTAAAACACCACAAAAAAATTCAAACGGGAAAAAGGAATAAGACACAGGGGAGAACAGAAGGTAGGCTGTAGTGTTCACCCATCCTTAACAACTCGCATTCTTCCCACGCAATAGTATATCCAGGAGAACGCTGACAACCAGAAACGGCAGCACTATGAGTCCGCCTACACTTAAACTCCCCATGAACTCAATAACATCATGTTTAAATGTTTTAAACTCCTCTCAGATGGATGATTCTGATTATACAGGTTTGGGTGTATTAATTTCATGAGAACACTGTTGCTAAGCAACTGGGAAGTCACTAATAACTTACTCATCAGTGAGGCTAATGGTTTATCTAGCTAGCATGAGTTTTATACAAACACTGTAAAGGGAGACGAACACTAGAAATAAGAGAGAAACTTCAGGATCAACATTTCTCTCAAATGTGTTGGTAAATTACAGAAAAAGGGTCCCCATATGACTAATTACACTTAGCATCAAGCGCTAACTTCTGTCATACCGGAAATGTAACAGAAACTTCAGGAACATCAACATTTCTCTCAGAAGTGTTGGTAAATTGTTAGAGAGAGAGAGAGAGAGAGAGAGAGAGAGAGAGAGAATCCTTATGACTAAAATTACATTATAATTACATGTAGCATCAAGTGCTAACTTCTGAGAGATCTGTCATACCGGAAATGAAACAGGAAAGTTGGGAATATCAACATTTCTCTCAGAAGTGTTGGTAAATTGCTGGCAAAAAAAGATTCAGTATGACTAAAATTACATTTTAATTACACTTAGCATCAAGCGCTAACTTCTGAATGTTCTGTCATACCAGAAATGAGGCAGAAATTTCAGGAATATCAACATGGACTGGGGCTCCATGTGATCATATTCATTTTTTTTTTTTTAGAACACTGATGAAGTCCACTAAGACACTTCCCTTTAGCTGTAAAGCTAATATTCATTTCACCTCCTTATTTTCCACTTATATATATATTATTACATATTATTACAGATGCTGAACAGTAGCTGTGGTGCTCCTGAATCTCAGTGTGCTCAGTAAAGTATAACAGCCTGTGGTTTACCTGCATCGTTTTCTTTTTTTTTCCTGATTGAATTGCACTTCATTCTAAAAGCAAGGCTACATTAAGGCCGGCCTTCCGTAGTCCAGTAGTTAGGATGTCGGACTATGGAGCTCAAGGACCCACGGGAGCCCTGGACCGAAACCTACTCTGGCCACTGGGCACTGGTGACTGTATATGCTAAGCAGTTGTTATTAATCTAGCCACAGGAGGTCACAAGCCAGTGGACTTTTTGTGCCGGTCCCAAGCCCGGATAAATAGAGAGGGTTGTGTCAGGAAGGGCATCCGACGTAAAGCTTTTGCCAAATTCAATATGCGAATCACTAACATGACTTCCATACCGGATCGGTCAGGGCCCGGGTTAACAACGACCGCCATCGGTGCCGTTAGAGGAGGAAGACGTGTCTGTAGGCAGAGAGAGAAGAGGAAAGGCAAGAGTTTAGGACTGAAAGTAGGGACTTTGAATGTTGGTACGATGACAGGTAAAGGCAGAGAGCTGGTAGATATGATGCAGAGGAGGAAAGTTGACATTCTGTGTGTCCAGGAGACCAGGTGGAAAGGGAGCAAGGCTAGAAGCATTGGAGCAGGGTTTAAACTGTTTTATCATGGGGTGGACAGGAAGAGAAATGGAGTAGGAGTGATCCTGAAGGAGGAGTTTGTGAAGAATGTTCTGGAGGTAAAGAGAGTGTCAGATAGGTTGATGAGTCTGAAGCTGGAAATTGAAGGTGTGATGTTGAATGTTGTTAGTGCTTACGCTCCACAAGTAGGTTGTGAGCAAGAGGAGAAAGACAGATTCTGGAGCGAGCTTGAGGAAGTGATGCAGAGTGTTCCCAGATGTGAGAGAGTGGTGACAGGGGCAGACTTTAATGGACATGTTGGTGAAGGGAATAGTGGGGATGAGGAAGTGATGGGCAAGTTTGGTCTTCAGGTAAGGAACCCAGAAGGACAGAGGTTGGTAGACTTTGCTAAAAGTATGGAGATGGCTGTGGTGAACACGTACTTTCAGAAGAGGCAGGAACACAGGGTGACATATAAGAGTGGTGGCAGGAGCACACAGGTGGACTATATCTTATGTAGACACTGTAATCTGATGGAGATTAGCGATTGCAAAGTAGTGGTAGGAGAGAGTGTAGCTAGACAGCATTGGATGGTGGTGTGTAAGATGACTCTGGTGGTGAGGAAGATGAAGAGAGCAAAGGCAGAGCAGAAGACAAAGTGGTGGAAGTTGGAAAAGGAAGCGTGCTGTGCGGTTTTCAGGGAGGAGTTGAGACAGGCTTTAGGTGGTCAGGAGGTGCTTCCAGATGACTGGACTACTACAGCCAAAGTGATCAGGGAGACAGGTAGGGAGGTGCTAGGTGTGTCATCTGGAAGGAGGAAAGAAGACAAGGAAACTTGGTGGTGGAATGAGGAAGTTCAGGAGAGTATCCAGAAGAAGAGGTTAGCTAGGAAGAAGTGGGATAGTGAGAGGACGGAGGAAAGTAGACAGGAATATAGGGAGATGCAGCGTGAGGTTAAGACAGAGGTGGCAAAGGCCAAACAGAAAGCTTATGAGGACATGTATGCAAGGTTAGATAGTAAGGAAGGTGAGAGGGATTTGTATCGGTTGGCGAGGCAGATGGATAGAGATGGTAAGGATGTGCAGCAGGTTAGAGTGATTAAAAATAGAGATGGAAATGTGTTGACAGGTGACAGGAGGGTGCGGGAAAGATGGAAGGAGTACTTTGAGGAACTGATGAATGAGGAAAATGACAGAGAGAGAAGAGTAGTAGAGGCAAATATTGCTGAGCAGGAAGTAGAAAGGATTAGCAAGGGTGACGTTAGGAGAGCTTTGAAGAGGATGCAGAGAGGAAAGGCGGTTGGTCCTGATGACATACCAGTGGAGGTATGGAAGTGTCTAGGAGAGATGGCAGTAGAGTTTTTAACTAGGTTGTTCAACGAGGTCTTAGAGAGTGAGAGGATGCCTGAGGAATGGAGGAGAAGTGTTTTGGTGCCGATTTTTAAGAACAAGGGAGATGTGCAGAGTTGTGGAAACTACAGAGGTATTAAGCTGATGAGCCATACAATGAAGTTGTGGGAAAGAGAAGTGGAAGCAAGGCTAAGGGGAGAAGTGAGCATTTGTGAGCAGCAGTATGGTTTCATGCCAAGAAAGAGCACTACAGATGCAATATTTGCTTTGAGAATGTTGATGGAGAAGTACAGAGGGGGTCAGAAAGAGCTGCATTGTGTCTTTGTAGATTTAGAGAAAGCGTATGACAGGGTGCCAAGAGAGGAGCTGTGGTATTGTATGAGGAGGTCTGGAGTGGCAGAGAAGTATGTTAGAGTGGTGCAGGATATGTATGAGAGCAGTAGGACAATGGTAAGGTGTGCGGTAGGTGTGACAGAGGAGTTCACGGTGAAGGTGGGACTGCATTAAGGATCGGCTCTGAGCTCCTTCTTGTTTGCGGTGGTGATGGACAGGCTGACAGATGAGGTCAGACAGGAATCTCCATGGACTATGATGTTTGCGGATGACATTGTGATCTGTAGTGAGAGCAGGGGGCAGGTGGAGGAAACTCTAGAGAGGTGGAGGTTTGCTCTGGAGAGAAGAGGAATGAAGGTTAGTCGCAGCAAGACAGAATACATGTGTGTGAATGAGAGGGATCCAAGTGGAACAGTGAGGTTACAGGGAGAAGAGATAAAGAAGGTGCAGGATTTTAAGTACTTCTTAAAATTAAGGGTCAACAGTCCAGAGCAACGGGGAGTGTGGAAAAGAGGTGAAGAAGCGTGTGCAGGCAGGTTGGAATGGGTGGAGAAAAGTGTCAGGTCTGTTGTGTGATAAAAGAATACCAGCAAGAATGAAAGGAAAGGTGTACAGGACAGTAGTGAGACCAGCGATTTTGTATGGTTTGGAGACAGTTGCACTGAGGCAAAGACAGGAGGAAGAGTTAGAGGTAGCAGAGCTGAAGATGCTGAGGTTCTCTTTGGGAGTGACGAGGATGGATAGGATCAGGAATGACTACATCAGGGGGACAGCACATGTGAGATGTTTTGGAGACAAAGTTAGAGAGGCCAGGTTGAGATGGTTTGGACATGTTCAGAGGAGGGAGAGTGAATATATCGGTAAAAGGATGCTGAGGTTAGAGCTGCCAGGCAGGACGCCGAGAGGAAGACCAAAGAGGAAGTTTATGGATGTAGTGAAGGAGGACATGAAGGTAGTCGGTCTGAGAGAAGAGGATGCAGGGGATAGGGCTAGATGGAGGCAGATGATTCACTGTGGCGACCCCTGAAGGGAACAGCCAAAAGGAAAAGAAGAAGACATTAAAGCTTATTTAAAATAAGATCGGATGCCGTGCTGCGCCACTGCTGCTGTAATTACACCCACTTCAAGTGTTTCTTTTATCCAACTTTTCAAGAATCACTCTCTGATCTGAGGCGCTGCTATGAGGCTAATGGATATTCTATTATAGATACAGTATATATAATATACCATTACACACCATTAAACCATAAAAACACAGTTGCCAATCAAAAGATTTTGAATGTGTAAAGTTTGGGGATTTTTTCATGTTATATTTAAGTAATAAAACACTGTTTATGGTGCTGTTGTGGTAAAATAATTTAAAATAAAATAAAACTTTTTTTTTTCGATGAAGCGGAGTTAATGTCACTGATTATTTTAACAGAATTTCCTCTCAGTGTTTTATTCCCCTTATGCCATTGAAAATTTTAGAACGCCATAAAGTCATATGACTTTTTATCCTATTATAGATGCATTTAATGTTGTGGAACGTTCACAAAACATCCCTTTACAGAAAATGTCACCACATCAACAATTATATACAGTACTGTGCAAAAGTTTTAGGCACCCTATTTTTTTTTAGTACAAATTTGTTATAGATTTTTTATTTTATGACTTCTACATTATCAAGTCAGTACAAAAAAACATTTTCCAGCAGAACATTAAATGTTACAGAAAAATGTTTGTATGCCATTAAAGAAAGCAGCATATTATGTAAGAGACGCTTTTCAGACTAAAAACACAATGAAGGCTGCTGGGTTTTGCTGCAAAAATAAGAAGCAAGTGCAAAAGTCAAAGGCTCCAGAAGAACTGTGGCTGGTTCTGCAAGATGCTCAATAAAACTTACCAGCTCATTTCCTTATAAAACTGCACACAATGTACCGGAGACTACTATTTTTATTTTTATTTTTATTTAAATTTTTTTGTCACACCAAATATTGACTTTGTTTCATTTACTACTGTTTACTGCTCTTTACGCTATTTTTTATTTATTTTTTTTTACATGTAGAAAGATTTAATTTCATGATTTTGAAGGCATCTTTGCTCTACAGCATTTCTTTGCATGTGCCTAAAACTTTTGCACAGTACTGTATGTTTTTCTTTGTTACATAACAGAATGCTTTAAATATTTTAATATGTAATATTTTACCAGATGATTTCCTTAGAAAACCGTAAAACAATGTAGCTGAGACAATGTATGCAGTATTAAAAAATAAAGGTAAATTATGATTTGATTTAATTCTTTATTGGTTGTTTTATTGGTTACTGCTCAGCATAAACATTATTCTGATACTTATAAACTTTTAATTTCTTTATATTTGAAGACATTTTCACTTTACAGGATTTCTTTAGATGCACATTTTGCAAAACACTTCACATATAATAAAAGTTACCATGTGGAGCTGCATGCAAATGTTTGCATTTGTTATGGCTTCTGATTAAAATGAATCATATTTAGTTTGTGACATGTGAGTGGATTTTCAATTATTTCATTATAAAATGATAATAAAATGAAATGTAATAAATTTGTAAGCAATTAATAACCGGATGTTTTGTGAGCAAATATAAAATTTCAGATATACTGTCAACTCTGCTCTGTTCACAGAAATTTATTTCTAAATCCCCAGTATATCGTGTCATCATCCCGGAGATGATCCGTATAAACAATCCTGATGGAAACGAAGCCCCAAAGTCCCTTTCTTCTGCTCAGGAATCCTCCTGATGGCAGGTGTTAAAAATTCAGGTAATAAAGGTCAGGACAAGCAGTCTTCATATTTATTGAGTGCTGACAGAAGATCAATATGACGGTCCAGAGGAACTGAGTGTGATACAACACTTCCAAAAGCAGTTTATTTATCTGCACAGGGAAAAGAGGGAAAAGTAGAAGAAGAAAGATACATTTCTGGACTGCTCACAGCACCACAGGTCGTTTCTAATGCTGAGACACGGAGAGTTATTCTCCTGTTAAACATAATCTGACTTAAGTCCACAATTCTAAAAATAGCTGGGATAAAAAATAACCCAATTCGGGTCAGCGTGAGGGTAAACATGATTGCGTTGTTGGGCTGTTGACTCCAGGGCTAGCCGGTAATCTGAGATAACTTTACAGAGAAATTTTTAACTAGCTAGAAGTAACATTATTAGTTATGCAGCAACCCAAAATGAGATACCTTAATGGTAACTATACTTATAATTATACAATCTAATCTTTAAAATACTAATTTGTCTTATTTGTTACAAAAAAAAGCCAACTTTCCTCTTTAGGTAACGTTAGCTAGCATAGTTTTTGTCAGCAGGCTAACACTGGCAATGTTAAACTACAAAAGGTTTTTGTCTACACAATTTCGGTACAGAAATATAATTTCAAAAGTTCCACCTAAAAATGTGAACTAAAACTTACATTTCTTGCAATTCCAGCTGAGTTCTTTTACTTCAGAGTTTTTCTGGTTGACGTCTCGACGTCTGAGTCACGTGACCCAACAAGCGAAACCTAGTTAACTGAGTTGTTAAAACTAACCCGGCATTTTTTACAGAGCTATTAGACATCAGGTCTACAGGAAGAGGACCCTTGCTGAGTGTCAGTTCGCCTACTTATACTGTGCACTAAAAGTGTGTACTCTTTTTGTGAAGAAAAAGTACATACTTTTGAGTGTGTAGCAAAAGAGTTTGCAAGTACTGGGACATACTAACACGTCGTGTAACGGAAGAGAAGGTTGTTGCCAAGTTACGCAGTTACACCACCACCGTAAACAAACTCTTCGTTGCATTTCAGCTTTTGTTTATTCATTATTCCTTATATCATTTATACTATATCATTTAATTTATCATTCCCTTGATTTATTTTTTCGCATTTCATTTACACCTCTCTAAAATGCATCCTTGAATGAATTCGTCGAAGCAAACCGTCACAAAACTCCATCGTGCAAGGAGTTGTAGGCAACATCAGCTGAAAAAGTGTCCAAGGATCCACACTGGAAGTACTGTAGTAGACCATCTGGGTACCTTTGGGATACTCATTTGAACATACTATGATTTGGGACACACTAATTCTAATCTCGGATACTATTTAGGAAGGATAGTAGGTGAATTGAGATGCAGCACCTGTCTCTGAGTCTCTGATGTGTCGCAAAATATTGACTGCGAGAGTGCCAATAATTTTGCACTACTTTTTTACAGATTAATTTTTGCTCATTTTCATGAAAGGTAGTTTATTGTAAATTCATAAAACATGTCAGGGTATTGTAGTTTTTCTGTAAAAATGACAGCCTTCGTTTACAAACCAAACCTATTCTTTGGTTTTGTACAGGGACTGAGGAATTATAGAAATCAAATCAAATTTTTAAAACAACAATCATTTTTAACTGCTATAAATAACCTCACTGTGGTGTCTGTAATAGAACTATGGGTTTCAAGTGCACTTTTTAATGTTAGAGAAATCTTATAAAATCTTGTAAAAATGTCAGCTGTGTGATTTTGACCCAAACAGAACAGGCTACTAATTGGTTCGTCACGCTCATTATGAGATCTCTCTCTCTCTCTCTCTCTCTCTCTCTCTCCTTTCCAGTTCGGCAGCTCAGAAATAAAAGTACCAGCGGAAGAAGAGTGTGTTCTGATTGGCCGGCCCCTGGACGAGCACTTTCTGGGCACGGAGCCGAGCGCTGGCGCAGCACCAGGCTGATATAAACCTTACGGCCACTGAACAGACTTCATCCTAATGACTGGAGGTGAAACGATTACAGAGGGACGAGAGCAAGAGGTTGCTGACGTTATTGCCGATTTTCCTGATGAGGGTTAGTGTTAGCGTGGACGGCTCCATGAGAGCAACAACATTCAATTCACTTTTGTTCTACTCAGTTCATTTCACTGTAACTCGATTTCATTTAAAGCTTTATTGGCATGACTGCGTTTCATTACAGTGCAGCTCGGTGCTCCAGAAGTTTTGTAGCTTGTGTAATGATAATTATGGTTTTTATCTCTTGATCTTAGAGGTTAAAAGTTGGTTGGCATGAATGTATATATATTGGTTTTCTGCCATTTATATCATTGGGTGTGGGTTTTTTTTTCATTATATGATGTATTGCCACATTTACACCACATATACATGATAGTACATCCTGTAGAAGCAACATACAGTATGTAAACTCATTTATATACCATATATTGAGCCATACAGGAAACGTTATCTGTTTAAAAGATACATTTAAGAACAATTAAACAAAAAAAAGAAAAGAATAAACAAAGGATAAAAATAGCTAAGCAAAATAATACAGTATGCAGAAAAAAAAATTGTCCCGAAGTGTTTTAGGAAGTTAGTTCCTGTTCTCACTTACGTTATAGCAGCTATAAACAGTCATTCCCTCACCAGCCTCTCTTTATTCTCTCTCATGAAGTAAAAAAAAAAAAAAAACGAAGCTTGTTACATCATGTTTTTACGATGGCATTTTAGTGCCACGTAATAAGATAAAGTGAGATTACGAGAATAAAGTCATAATATTTTGAGAATAAAGTCAAAATTACGAGAATAAAGTTGTAGCAATACAAGATTAAAGTCATAATATTTTGAGAATAAAGTCAAAATTACACTGCAGTAAAGTTGGTTTTATATCGGACAATCACAGATTCGAGATTTGCTCTTCAATTTCTCAATAAATAAACACACAAAAAGGACAAAATGTGTATTAAAAAATATATTCAATTGGACTTTGTTTTCTGTCCACTTCAGAGCAAGAAAATACACATTTGGTCATTTTTGTGCTATTTCTTGAGAAATAGAAGAGCGAACCTTGAATCTGTGAATGTCCAATATAAAGCCAACTTTACTGCACTGTAATTTTGACTTTATTCTCAAAATATTATGACTTTATTCTCGTAATCTTAATTTTTTTAAATTTTTTTTTTTTTTTTTTAACGTGGCATTAAAATTCCGTTGTATGTTTTCGAGAAACCGCAAAGAAGCGTAAACTCCTCTGTCCTGAAAATGTCAGAAAAGTTACAGCTTTACCTCTGACTGTTACAAAGCGCTGACACTGGAGACTCCTTCCATAAGTGCTAAATAAATTACAGAAAACTTCACCATATAAACGATTACACACTGTGAATTAACTGTTACTATAGAAACAATAACGTATTAGAACAAGCGCATTAATTATAAATAAACCTGTGATTTGCAGCTGCACTACTATCAGAGCTGCTGTTCTAGAAAATTCATCAACACATTCTGACTAATCACAATCCAGAACTCAGCAGCACTGTGGTGTAATGAGTATTTAATAACCAGCTTTGTCTATTTTCTTGTCACTACAGTCATTACACCATCATTTTATTTTAACAGTAAACAAACATTGTCTTGCTTTCTTCTTCTTTCTCTTTTCACTGCAGTGTTTATTTCAGTGTGCCGGTGTTGAGCACTGATGTCTTCGTGTGTGTGTGTGTGTGTGTGTGTGTGTGTGTGTGTGTGTGTGTGTGTGTGTGTGTGTTTGTATGTGTAGTGATTTTCTGCCCCATTTGTGGTGTAAGACTCATTCACAGTGCACAATATGGAGGAGAAATCGATAAACCCCGGTCTCTCAGAGCACGCTAAACACCCATGCATGTGTTACTGCTGTGCGACTGGAATGCTGTGGAGAATTCGTTGTTTTTTTTTTCTTCTTTCTGCTTGTTCAGGATTGTGTGTTAACTGTGTAGCACGACGGCACTCGCATGGTTTGCTCGTGTGCTTGTTAGCTAAACCGATCGGCACTCGTGGCTTATTTATTTGTTTGTGAAAGCTGATTTGCGTCTGTGTTTAAATTCATCTCCACGGGAGAAAATGAACCTCCGAGCTCCATCTGAGAGCTGCACGTAGCGGCGACTCAGCAGGGAACTGCGACACTCAGTCTGAGTGTCAAAACGCAATTCAGCGTTCAGAACAGAACATTCAGAACATTTACTGTTTCACACACTTCATCTGAGGGAGAAGAAAAACAAGTCAAACTAAAGTCTCATAAAGAAAAATAAGAAAAGAAATATGGGGGGGAAAACAATTCCAGAATCAAAATACATAAAAAAGCAAAGGCAGAAACATTATAATAAATAAATAAATAAATACATAAATAAATAAATAGAAGAATCAAGAAAACATCAAGACATAAAAACAACATAATAATCAAACATACAGAACTGATAAAACCTTAAATATGTATATTATGCAAGCTTATAAAACATAAATATTATGTAACACTTGTGTGACACAGTAATAAGTTTACCTCACAGGGCCCTCAGAAGATTTAGGTTACGTAGGAGGCAGAAACACACGCACCAGAACTTAGAAAAAATTGAATTTATATATGCACAAATGTTGAGGAAAAATTAGAGATACAATGGTACTAAAACAAAACAACTAAACAAAACTGTATAACGATATCAAAATCTTGAATAATTCAGCCCCTCAAAGCAGAAAATTGAGAACACACACAAAAAAAGAAAGTTAATAGATCTCAGATAATACAAAACACCTTACCGTCAATGTTTAGGAATTTCCCTCCTAAAAACCAGTTTTTTTCTTTTGTCTTATTTCACCAGAATTATATTTTTGTTGTTCTACACACACACAAAAAAAGGAAAAGAAATAAAAATCAATTAACTTAAATCTCAAACATTGTCAAACACCCCGTATGAACTGTAAATACAATCATAAGTGTCCATATGATGTCAATGAACTCAAGTATTTATGGAACCGTAATAATCAATAAACAACGCCCCTCTTTGAGCTGTCTTTAGCATTCCGTCTTAACAGGTTAAATGTTCGATCCGCTCAGTTTGAAATATAGTGCAGGGAAAAAAACTCAAAAAATATATATCCAACCAGTTTCTGACGCGAAATGCAAGAAATTTCAATCCGCTCCGCTCTTTGGGTGGCTCGCCATCTGTTTTCCTTCCCACGAATAAGTAGTCCTACGTCAGCGATTCGATAACTCGAACATAGCCTTCAATAGCACAGAAAAAAAAAAAACGGCCTGCATAACCAGACAGCACACTTAGTTCACTTACATTAAATCATAACAAGCTCAAGATTAATTTCGAGCCAATATTGTTCACTTAACAACTTATCAGATCATACAATCCGTTATTAACATCATACAACCGACATCACGAACATAAATCATTAAATGTTACATCACAAAATACATTCATTTACCGCATGTTATACAGTACATTAGTTCAAACAACACAAGCAGTATTCAGTTGGAATATTGAACTCACCAATTCCCTGGTAACACTCAGTTAATCTGTTGTTTCTTCTGTGTGACGCAGCTTTTATTAAGTTAATCGATCCGATCTCGAAGTTTCTTAACTGGACTTTAAGAGTGTAACTCTCACTCAAAACAGCAAAATCTCATTTATCATATCTTTTTAACAACTTAAGTGTTGTTTCACATTATATCTTCTCTAATATTCTTATTTTTCCTAGTTTTTTTTTTTCTGAAAAACCCTATCTTCTCTCAAGTTCAACCAAATCGTCTCCGTCCTTGTCTAACTGGTGGGCGGAGTTACTATCACTAAATCAAGCTAATTGGTTGATCTACATCTGCAGTGAAATTCCATTATTTCATTGGGTAGGGGTTTCCACAGTGTATCTTAATTATATTCAAATGAATATAATTTTAATATTATTGTACTTAATTAAACAATTTATTTGATAAACTAAATGTTTTATTTGTTATTTTCTTGGATCTATAGTTGTTAATTTTGCCCTAATTTGGCCCTGGGCTACACCCTCCTCCTTTGAACATGTGCAAGTACCTTTGCACACTGTCACTGATTCCAAGATTGAGGGCTCTCGGACTTTCCACATGAGTGACATCTTGAAATGACTCTACCAGTGCCATATTAAGACCTCGGAGAAGGGACTGAACGATTGTTACCAGAGGATTTCCCAGTTCAGGGTAAGTCAGTACCTTAAGTTTTTCTCTTTTCTCTCCTTGAAGATCTCCTCACTTCAGGCTCATGTCGTTCTGTTGCAGGTTCAACTACAACCCCCTTATCCATCTCTTGGCCACTTGAACTTGCCTCTTGCCAAGGTCCTCCTTCTTTCTGAATTGATGGATTTCTTGATTCTTCTTGCATATTCAAGGTAGGTGAATTACTTGACACATCGACTTTTCCCTCCACAGGTTGGACTTTGAGACTCACAGGTAAGTTGCTTCCCATAACAGGTTCATTCACAGGTGAGTCACTTGCAGCAATAGGATCATCCTTTGGCAGATCATCAACAGCTGTGGACTCCTCAAGTAAGTCATCTGCAGACCCTTGACTTACTATCAAACTGGTGTCAAATGTAGCTTCGTTGGTGTTGTCAGACCGTTCCATACAAGGTTTGAAGGGTACAAAGGACTCATCCATCCTGTCAAACATAGGTTGTAAACAATAGACCTCCTCCTCTCCCTCAGAATCAGAGAACTCTACCCCTCCTTCAGATGTCTTATTGGTTGTACTCTTTCTTGTTTTGCGCTTCGGAAGTGAAATTTGAGTTACATGATCATCCACTTCGGAAGGAAGGTTTCCACAAGGGAGTAAGAGGTCCCTATGTAATGTTCGAATAGGTCCATCTTGGTTCTCAGGACACACCTTAAAGACAGGTAGGTCACCACTCTGACTCACCACTACATAAACCACTCCCTCCCATTCGTCTGTTAGTTTGTTTTTTCCTCATACACGGACATTCCTTATGAGAACTCTTTCTCCCTTGTTCAACTGTGATGCTGTCACATGTTGGTCATATCGAGTTTTGTTTCGGTCTGCCATTTTCCTTGAATTCTCTATAGCTATTTTGAAACTTTCCTCGAGATTAGATTTGAGGTTCTTCACGTATTGGGAGTGTGGCACCTCGTCCTTGTCCTTCAGAGGCAACCCAAAGGCTAAATCAACCGGGAGTTTAGGTTGGCGTCCGAACATTAGTTCGTAGGGGCTAAAACCAGTGGTCTCATTTCGGGTGCAATTGTACGCGTGAGCAAGGGGTCTCACAAACTCTTTCCAACGGCTTTTGTCTTTGGTTTCCAGAGTTCCAAGCATGCTTAAGAGAGTCCTATTAAATCTCTCAACAGGATTTCCTCTGGGGTGGTGTGGCGTTGTCCTGATCTTCCGTATTCCGGCTACCTCACAAAGTTCCTTTATTAAGCGGGATTCAAAATCGGGTCCCTGGTTGCTGTGAAGGCGTTCAGGATATCCGTAATGACAAATAAAGTGCTCCCACAGACATTTTGCAACTGTTTTCACTTTTTGATTCGGTGTTGGAACAGCTAGAGCATACTTGGCAAAATGGTCCGTGATGACCAACACATATTTTGTGTTACTACGATCGGACTCTAAGGTAAGAAAGTCCATGCACACTAACTGCAAGGGTCGGGTAGTTGTAATATTCACTAGCGGAGCAGCCTTTCCAGGTAATACCTTCCTCCTCATGCATCTGCCACAGGTCTTGATTTTATGCTCCACATCAGCAGCCATTTTGGGCCAGAAAAATCTGCTTCGAACCATGTCTAGACTGCGATCAATGCCCATATGACCAAGTTCATCATGCAGATTTCTGAGGATATCAGATTGAAGTTTCTCAGGCAAGACAAGTTGGTAAGTTGTCTTTTCACCCATTTTCCTCTTCCTATATAGGACTTCATCATGAAATTCTAGACGTTCCCTTTCCCTAAGTAGGTATGGCAATCTGGGGAGTGCACTTCTTACTGTTGAGGATGGACTCTCTCCAGTTTTGATTTGTTTGATGACCTCTCCAATGCAAGGATCTGCCAATTGCAAGCTCTGAATTTCAGAGTTGGACAGATGTGGAATAAGTGGTAATCCTCCACATTTATCTTCATATGCATAAGCATCAGGCACTCCAGTCGTGTGCATGGCCAATGAATTGACAAAGGCAGCAGGTAAGTCAGCATCCTTTGCAACCTGTTGAATGAGACGACTATCACAAATGGCCTGTACAACTTCAGCATCGATTTCTCCAACAGAGCTTGACAGGTGCTTTTCAGCAAACTGGAGAATACGATGCTGCTCTTTCCGTGAGGCAGCATCATTCAAGAGCCCTCCATGTGGCCATCGGGACAACCCATCTGCGTCCATATTCTGCTTCCTAGGCCGATACTGCAACTTAAAATGATAAGTTGATAGTGCAGCTAACCACGTATATCCTGTCGCATCAAGCATGGCAGTGGTAAGCACATATGTTAGAGGGTTGCTGTCTGTTATTACTGTAAATGGGCTGCCATAGAGGTGTAACGTCTGACGGTATCCAAACTGATTTCTGAATTAACCTGGACTTAACATAAAAAGTTTCTCCTCTCAGGGGGCCGAGAGTAACCCCGAGAGGCCTTCTGCTGCCAGATGCCCTTGGAATGCAAAAGATGGGGTGAAGACATGACCCCCCCCCCCCTTTTTGCAGACACACACACACACACACACACACACACACAGAACTTACACCAACAATAGAGAAACCTTTCATGAACCCAACTGGTGTGAACGTCTGGGAAAACTTCATGATTAGGTTCATCAACAGGGATCAACCAAAACTCCGACCGAGGGCCTGTGAATCTCTGATCTAATCTCTGTTTACGACCACATGGATTAGCATCGGAACCGAAAAGGCTGGAAGGAAAACGTCCTCCCTAAAGGTCACCCTGAGGTGACCAAAGACCGGTGGGACATTAGAAGAACACCAGCCCCCTCTTCTGGACATACACACACTCACGCACACACAGTGAAAATGTCTCTTGAATGTAACATGTAATCATATGTCTAGGATAGTTATAATGTATTCATATATGCATGTGTTATGTGTTTAGATAACCTAACTATAGTGATTTTAGATAGTTTGAGCGAGAAGCTAATTTTTAGTTGTCTGTGACCATGCCTAATGATCCTTCACTGTCCCAGGTATCACAACCTCCTTGAGTTTGGTATCAAAATCATTGTTTCATAATATGCCAATTAATGATGCATACTATAGGACGATGGGATGTATCATTCTATACTTTTCCACATTTCATTCTAATCCAAACTTAATACAAACCCCGCCTTGACATGCGAACCGGCTCTGGAACAGACAAAGAAAGTTCTCCCCCAGAACTTTCTCCTCTCTCTGGATTCGCCAGCAGCTCAGAGAGGCGTGTACGTTGGCACTATCCATAAAAGACAGCGACACGCATTCATCTTCACTCTCTCTCTTCTTTTTTTTCTCTTTATCTTTTGACTTCATCTTTAACTTCACCTTTTGGCTTCACCTTTTTCTCTCTCTCTCTCGCGGACTTGGTCTCTTCCGCCCTCTTTTTCCGGTACTCCTCCGGACTCTCCTTTGTCTCGGTTAAGCACGTGGCAATTATCGCTTTCTTTCTTCTTTCTACTTTGGCGAGACCCAACTCCGTTCATCCCGACTCTACCGACGCGGAAGATTAAGCAAACTCCTCGCTAAATCTACGAACCAAGGACCCTCGTGAACGGCATAAAACTAATGCAAGTATAAATTTTAATTGATCTATAGAGGTGTCCTTTTAAGCCAGTGCCCCTGTTGAAGGTGAATTCAATTCATTGCTGATTCTCGAGGTCAAACTGTTGTGTGTTCTGCCATTCTGTTATTTTCATCATTTTTCCTTTTGTTTCTTTCACTTTCCCTGTATATATGTATTATTTGTTTATACCTAGTTGTGTATATCAGTAGTTTTACGTAGTTATTAAAATCCATGGTTATCACGCTGGATCGTCTCTGTTTTTACTCATGGCAAGGTTCACTTTTAATGTTGCTCTTCGCTACACGCTGTATTTCTTTTAACTTAGAATAAACTATACTTCATGGCCAGAAGAATAATTTATTGTATTAGAGTAATACGAAGATTGCCCTGGTAAGTTTGGTGGACAAACAGATCAAGCTGCTTCGCATTTACTTCTAAAGCTAGACTACAGTAAGTCAGTAATTAATATAACATTCCCTGTCATGGTCGATTTATATCCATAACTAATCAGAACACGCTTTGATTAGAGTTATAGATATATTTCACCCATTTGAGCTAAATTCGCTACAGAGGTAATCATGAAATTTTTCGACAACTGCCCATTTAAGGGATAGAAACTCGAGTTTATGAGCAGGGTACCTCGACGCGCTCTGTGAAAGTCCTCTGCTCGCATATGCAATAACTCTGAGCTGCCCATCCTGCTCCTGATATAGAGCCGCACCTAAACCGGAAACACTTGCATCGGTGTGCAGAATGTATGGCAGTCTTGGGTTTGCAAAGGCTAATACTGGGGCTATGGTAAGTTCCTTAATGATTAGATCAAATGCTTCCTGGCAAGAGGTGGTCCACCTTCCACCGAAGGACTCTTTTGGGTTGTGATATCTGGTATCATGCTTTGACTTCAAGTTCTTTCTGGTAGGTGGATACCCGGAAGTCAATTAATTGAGGGGTCTGATCTTCTTGGAAAAGTCCTTGATGAACCGACGATAGTAACCAATGAACCCAAGGAAAGATTTTAATTCCTTCAAGTTTTTTGGAATTGGCCAGGTTTTTACAGCAGCTACCTTTTCAGGATCTGTTTGGACCCCCTGGTCAGAGACTATATGACCCAAGTACTTTACTGAGGATTGCGCAAAGACACACTTCTCTGAGGCTAGTTTTAGACCATAGTCCTTGAGCCTGTTAAGAACTCTCATCAGTCTTTCCTCATGCTCTTCTAAGTCCTTGGAGAAAACAATGATGTCATCAATGAATACAAGGACCTCTTTGAGATTCATGTCAATCATGCATTTCTCCATTATCCGCTGAAAAGTACTCGGAGCATTAGTCACTCCCTGTCGCATACGATTAAATTCGTAAAACCCCAAAGGGCACATGAAGGCGGTCTTTGCTTTGTCCTTCTCCTCAACCTCAATTTGGTAGTATCCAGACTTTAGGTCCATAACTGAGAACCACTTTGATCCAGTTAAAGCCATGAAAGTGTCCTCCAGTTTTGGTAATGCATATGCATCTCTTATTGTCTGCTGATTTAGCTTCCGATAGTCTATGCAGAGGCGGATATCTCCACTCTTTTTTTTAACCACAACAATTGGCGAAGAGAAAGGAGACTCCGACTCTTGGATAACTCCAACATTTAGTAGCTCTTGAAGATGTTTTTTAACAGCCTCCCTGTCTTCGGGATGTATAGGCCTAGGTCAATGTTTGAATGGAGTTTCATCTACCAGGTTGATTCGATGTTTAATCTTATCAGTACATCCAAAATCCAGAGGATGCATTGAAAAGACTTTGGGGATGCTCTGCAGCTTTTTGGTAAGTCTGTCCCTCCACTCTGGTGAAACAGGTGAGTCGGCAAAGTTGAATTTAAGGCTCTCTGCTGGAATGGGTTCTGGCACACTCCTGCTATTTGATTTCTAACTAGGAAGCACAGCTTGGATGGCCTTTAATTCAGCCACAATGCACCTGGGAGGAATCGTGACATCATGGGCAGTAGGATTTGAAATTACAACAGGTAAGTGACAGCAGAATTTCTCACCAAGTGCGAAAACACAAGTCTTAACGATCAACCCTCCAGGCAGAGGGGAAACTGAAGGATGTTCAACTATTAACCACTTATCTGAGTGTGGCTCTCTAACAGTGGCTGTACCGCAAATTACTGTGCTTTGGCCAGCTGGGATCATCTGTGGCTGTTTTGTTGGCATGCGCACCAACCCAACATTCCCCTCTGTACTCTGCTCTTGTCGTAGCTGCAAAACTCTCAACACTTGCTTGTAGCCAAATGAGGGAGAAAAGTAGCAGGTTTGCAGGGCTGAGAAGTCTTTGTACAACTCATCCAACGTATTTGTGCCAACTAACACCGAAGGTTGAGAATTTGGGGAAAAATCAGGAACAATCAATGCTAAGGTGGGCACTTCAATGTCAATACCTACAAAGTCTTTTGGGAAGGTGATGGTTACTTCCACGTAACTCAGATAGGGAACACTTTGCCCGTTCACACTCTCAACTTCCAGTAAGTTGTTTAATGAGTGAATATGCTGGTCTGACAAGTTCTTATTATAAAAGGATTGAGAAATAGTAGTAACTTGTGACCCTGTGTCAAGCAAGCAATTGCATTTTATTCTTGCAATATTTATCGAGCTGTGCACTTAGCCGCAATTAACCCTTTGGGCAAAAGAGGATGTCGCAGTTTGGATTGTGTTTGAGCCATCAGCATTTGTGAATGTTTGGGACGTGCTTGGTAATTGTCAGTCGCTGTTTGTCCCACAACAGGAACTGTGCCTAGTTTAACTGAGGGTTGGAAGTATTGTTTTCCAGCTCCCACTCTCTTTGGCGTTTTTCCAATTGCCTCCTCTTTTCTGATACTAGTGTGGGGTTGGGTTCATTAGAACAAGAGGGGGGAATATGCCCATCTTCTCCACATTTGAAACAATAGCCCGGTTTAGGTCGGGCAACTGAGAGTCTGCCAATGGTCTTACATTCATCTTTGGCCTGCTCAGTGTTTTTTCTGTTTGACACCTTGGAGACATTTGACTTGGAGTTAGGCTTGTCCTTCTTTTGATTTGATATCAGAGTGGTAAGCTGGCTTTGAAGCTCAGCTATTTGACTGGTCAATTGGGTGGTGACAGAGTTAAGTTGAGCTATTTCATCTGTTGCTGGGAGGGCCTGGGATTGTATTGCAGCACGCTGCTTGACAGTTCCTAAATGCTGCTTCATCCGTGCGCTCTTAGAAGTATGCCTGTCTTCCTCAGTCCGTAGCATGGTCATAAACTCTGCAAAAGTCAGTGGTGAATATTTCTTTTGCTCAAGCTGTAGTTCCAGGATCAAGGAGTTATCCCAGCATCCTCTACAGAAGTGTTTTAGGAGATGCTTGTTTACTTCAGAGCCGAGAATCCTACCCCTTCGTGCAGCTGACTGCAGAGCTGTGTACAACCATTGGAGGTACACAGATGGCTTTTCACCCGGATTCTGGAAAATATTCATGAATTTTGCGAATAATTCATCGCCATCTTCCACTGTAGCAAAAGCAGAATCAAGTAATTGAATGTAAGCACTGGGTGAAGCCATAGGATCAATTGACCTGATGACATCAGTGGCTGGGGGAAGAAGGCTTTCACAAATTCTCCGTATTCTATGGAAATCAGAGACCGTTGGGTCTCGGAAAACCAATTCAGCCCCAGAGCGCCAAGTTTCATAATTGACTTCATTAGGAGGGCGAGGAGTTTGTCCTGAGAAAGTTCTAAGCCTTAAAGGTGAAGTTCCATGAGCTACCAAGTCATTGGTACGTACAATGTGTTCTACAATGACTTTCTGGATTTCGGGTGGGTTTAGATCACCAGCAGAAAGTGAGGGGGTTGCAGGACTCACTGATGCTGGCTTCGTTGGAACAGAGTTAGTTTGTGCAGCAGCAGGTGTTCCCGGAGGTTGCATAAGAAGGTTGAGGTTAGCCATAGGAGGAACTACAGTCTCAGCAGGCGTAGCATCATGAGGCTCATTATTGACTAATTCTGGACTCTGTGTTGGGTCTACAGCTTCGCCAATGTGAGTTAGCATTTCTTTGAGAATTTCTGCATAATCTTCCCCACTGCGTTTTGCTAAAACTTTCAATTCATTAAGGTAAGTCTGAGTCACATCTCTTCCAATTTTTTGAGTGTAGACACTTGGCAGAGCTGCTACGTGGAAGGAAACTTCAGGATTATCTTTCGCCTGTTGAAGATATGGCAACAGTGGATGGAGGTTTCTAACAGCCTGGCTAGAATTGTACTCCACAATCAAAGGCTTCTGTGACTCTGTGCTAGGGTCAGAAATTTGAATAATTTTGTTAATTAATCCATATTCTTTGACAAAATCTAGTATTTCCTCATCTACATCAGTTCCTGTTATACCACTAACTAGAATTGCGTTAGGGATTTTGATGCCTTTTTCCTCTATAATTTCCATCATTTTTCTGGGTTTTTTTTTTTTTGCGTATACAGTCCTTTAATACTTTGTAACAAGATTTGAATATGAACCTTAGTGTTTTTCTTTTTTTTTTTCTTCTCCTGCCTCCTGGCTGGCTCGGCAGTTTTTTGTAACACTTGTGTGACACAGTAATAAGTTTACCTCACAGGGCCCTCAGAAGATTTAGGTTACGTAGGAGGCAGAAACACACGCACCAGAACTTAGAAAAAATTGAATTTATATATGCACATACGTTGAGGAAAAATTAGAGATACAATGGTACTAAAACAAAACAACTAAACAAAAATGTATAGCGATATCAAAATCTTGAATAATTCAGCCCCTCAAAGCAGAAAACTGAGAACACACACAAAAAAAGAAAGTTAATAGATCTCAGATAATACAAAACACCTTACCGTCAATGTTTAGGAATTTCCCTCCTAAAAACCAGTTTTTTTCTTTTGTCTTATTTCACCAGAATTATATTTTTGTTGTTCTACACACACAAAAAAAAGGAAAAGAAATAAAAATCAATTAATTTAAATCTCAAACATTGTCAAACACCCCGTATGAACTGTAAATACAATCATAAGTGTCCATATGATGTCAATGAACTCAAGTCTTTATGGAACCGTAATAATCAATAAACAACACCCCTCTTTGAGCTGTCTTTAGCGTTCCATCTTAACAGGTTAAATCTTCAATCCGCTCAGTTTTAAATATAGTTTTGGGAAAAAAACTCAAAAAATATATATCCAACCAGTTTCCGATGAGAAATCCAAGAAATTTCAATCCGCTCCGCTCTTTGGGTGGCTCGCCATCTGTTTTCCTTCCCACGAATAAGTAGTCCTGCATCAGCAATTCGATAACTCGAACACAGCCTTTAATAGCACAAAAAAAAAACAACCCCGGCCTGCATAACTGGACAGCACACTTAGTTTCACTTAATCTGTTGTTTCTTCCGTGTGACGCAGCTGTTATTAAGTTAATCGATCCGATCTCGAAGTTTCTTAACTGGGCTTTAAGAGTGTAACTCTCACTCAAAACAGCAAAATCTCATTTATCATATCTTTTTAACAACTTAAGTGTTGTTTCACATTATATCTTCTCTAATATTCTTCTTTTTCCTATGTTTTTTTTTATGAAAAACCCTATCTTCTCTCAAGTTCAACCAAATCGTCTCCGTCTCTGTCTAACTGGTGGGCGGAGTTACTATCACTAAATCAAGCTAATTGGTTGCAGTGAAATTCCATTATTTCATTGCGTAGGGGTTTCCATAGTGTGTCTTAATTATATTCAAATGAATATAATTTTAATATTAACAATTTATTTGATAAACTAAGAGTTTTATTTGTTATTTTCTTGGATCTGTAGTTGTTAATTTTGCCCTAATTTGGCCCTGGGCTACAATATATATATATATATATATATATATATATATATAATATATATATATATATATATATATATATATAACTAATTATTAAATAAAGTACATATTGTTTTCCTGCTTGTAAAGATCACAAATATTAAAATTACTATTTATATATATTTGCTGTGTATTATTTCTCAGTTAAAATCAATGTTTGTTTTTTTTCTATAGAGAAAATTGCATTTTTACATGAATTAAAAAAATAATAATTTCTTTTTTTCAAATACTGAAAGCAGGATATTTTCTGGAAAAAAGAAAAAGGAAAAATGTCAAAATTTGAATAAAACACCTGTGGGACAGGTGTTAAATTCTTCTAAATACTTCTAAATACTTACAATAAAATTAAGCACATATAAAATACATTTCAAAAAACATGACACAAAACATTGTTCATATAGAAAGTTCCACGTTTCAGAAATCGATATTATTAATTTTCTAATTTGAGTGAAAATGTAAACAGGTCACTGCTCCACTTCTTTACATGTCAGGTGATTTATTTGAGCCTCAGTGTGAATGTTTATTAAATCCATACATCACACTGCCGATGTGTCGCTGTTATTCCTCCATCATCACAACACACACACACACAAACACACACACACACACACACACACATACACACACACACACTGTGTCTCAATTCCTCATCTGAAGATCAGGAATTTAAAATGCATTTCTGAGAAACTTCTAAATCAATTCTTCTATGCAAATTATTATGGACATCACAGTCTCCTGCAGCATTACAGGTATTTCAGCTTTATTTGACATGATATATTTCAGTATTTCAGTACTGCTGGGTTTTGTTGAAAAACGTCATGTGTGTTCATTCTGCTACACAAACATTAAAACACAACAATGCACAATTTACAGAGTTTTGTTTACTGATGACAAAAAATGTTGATTTCATCCTCTGTCAGTACTGAGAAAGAGGCGTGGCATCCGTATTATGGCCTCTGTGTCTGCTAATAATACTGAAGGAGGCGTGGTCTCGGAGTCTGTTAGTAATACTGAAGGAGGCGTGGTCTCGGAGTCTGTTAGTAATACTGAAGGAGGCGTGGTCTCTGAGTCTGTTAGTAATACTGAAGGAGGCATGGTCTCTGTGTCTGTTAAGAATGATGAAGAAGGCGTAGTCTCTGAGTCTGTTAGTAATAATGAAGGAGGCGTGGTCTCTGTGTCTGTTAAGAATGATGAAGAAGGCGTAGTCTCTGAGTCTGTTAGTAATAATGAAGGAGGCGTGGTCTCTGAGTCTGTTAGTTATACTGAAGGAGGCGTGGTCTCCGAGTCTGTTAGAAATACTGAAGGACGCATGGTCTCCGCGTCTGTTAGTAATACTGAAGGAGGCGTGGTCTCCGAGTCTGTTAGTAATACTGAAGGAGGCGTGGTCTCGGTGTCTGTCACTGTATCCTCTCAGAGCATAAAAATCTATGAATTATATGTTGCTACTTTGTTGCAATTCAGATGCAAAGCATCAATCCAGTGTGTGTGTGTGTGTGTGTGTGTGTGTGTGTGTGTGTGTGTGTGTGTGTGTGGAGTCAGAGATAAATGCTGTGAGGTTGTGTGTGGGACTGACACAGAGGAGTAAAGCGTGTTTTATGTTACACGGATGTGACACGGCCCTTTACATAAATGTGGTGTGTTACAGTAGATAACACACTTCCACACAGCTCTGCCCCCCACAGGCTTCAACACAACACAACTGATAATACACACATCAAATATGACACCATGCTGTGTGTGTGTGTGTGTGTGTGTGTGTGTGTGTGTGTGTGTGTGTGTGTGTGGTGTACCTGTTATTATTAGTAGTTAAGAACCTGAGACTCGAGTTATCATGTGACCTGCTACATGAAATGTATGACTTATTAATTCTGTCATGTGTGACATTTTATTGCGTGGCAATTGTGCGCTTAATTTATCTGGGTGTTAATGTAACTCTGGGGCTCATTAACCTTCCAGCAGCTAAGACATCGCAGCTCACTCTGACTCAGACACTCATTACTATCTTCTTTAGACTTCATTAACTTAAAAACTCGTTTGTGGAAGACGGAGGGAAAGAAAGTGTATTTCTGTATTTGTTCTGCATTTTGATCTCAATTTATAATCATGATTTCAGCCAAAAAAAACCTCAATCGTTGATTGTTTATTCTTAATGTGTGACAAAGGGATAGCATAAAAAAGAAAAACTAATCTAAACAAACAAACAAACAAAAAAAACACCCCTGAAGTTAATCAACTATGAATTTTAAAGTTATACCAGCTTTAAATACCAGAATAACAAAAATATAAGATTTTCCTTCTTTGTGGACTGAAAATTGGTGGCAAAAATATAATCTCATTATTTTTTAAAAGAAAGAAAAAAAAAACTAAGCTAATGATCTATGAATTGTAATGTAATACCAGCTTCAGAAATCAAATTTCTTCCTTTTTTGTTTTTATTTTTGTGGAATGAGAATTTATGCCAAAAAATATTAAATGTTAAGAAAAAAAACAAATATATTTTTTAAAATTAATCAACTATAAACTGTAATGTAATTCAAACAGCTTCAAATAGCAGATAAAAAAAACAACAATTTATGTAAAAAATAGATTTAAAAAATTGACTAAGAATTTGACAGAAAGAAAACGAGTAAAAAAAAAAGAGAGAAATGGAAAAAAATAGATGAAGCTAACCGACTATCAACTATGAATTGTAATGTAATACAAACAAACAAATAAATAAATGTTTACTTATTTAATGTAAAAATAAACAAATAATTTAATGCTAGATTTAAATACCAGATTTTATTTGTTTGTTTGTTTGTTTGTTTGTTTGTTGACTGAAATTGTATGTTATTCTTTTTTTTTTTTTTGGTAGATAAAGTATGATAGATATAGGCTAATATTCTAAGCCAACAGAAGTGTGTAGATTTTGGAGAAGCTTCATCGTTTCCCTTATCCAATTTTTTTTTAATTATAACATAATTTCTGGAACATGGCTGTTGTAACGTCTGAACGTATCAAACTGATTTCTGAATCAGCCTGGACTTAGCAAAGAAGTTTCTCTGTTTCTTTGAGCTGTGAATACATATCAGTAACCTCTCTGACCAGATGCCATCGGAATGCTACGGGGCAACGACCCCCCTCTTCAGACACACACACACACACACACACACACACACAAACACACACAGACAAAGCTTACCTACACGCGCACGCGCGCACACACACGCGCACACACACAGAAAGCTTACCTACATGCGCACGCGCGCGCACACACACACGCACAGACACAATGGAAGAATCTCTTCTGAATGTAACATGTAATTATATGTAATTATTCGATGTCCAAATAGTGTGATGTTTCCTTATTTGCATATATTGTGTGTTTATGTAACATAACTATAATGATTTTAGATAGTTTAATTTAGGATACTATTTTAAATGTCTGTAACCATGTTTCACCTTTTAATATTTTCATAAGTCCATCGAATTTGGTATTGTAACGTCTGACGGTATCAAACTGATTTCTGAATCAACCTGGGCTTAGCACAGAAGTTTCTTTTGTTTCTTTTGAGCTGTAAATCCCTATCTGTATAATGACCACTCTGACCCCAGTTTGACCAGATACCTTTGGAATGCTAACGACCAATCTTCCCCCCTTGGTACACACACACACACACACACACACACACACACACACACACACGCGCGCATGCACACACACATACAAGCTTACCTTACACACACAATGGAGAAATCTCTCTCTTTTCAATGTAACATGTAATTATATATAATTATTCGATGTCCAAATAGTGTGATGTTTTCGTGTTTGCATATATTGTGTGTTCATGTAACCTAACCTTAATGATTTTAGATAGTTTTAATTTAGGATATCATTTTAAATGTCTGTAACCAGGTTTTATTTGTAATATTCTTTACAAGTCCATCGAATTTGGTATGTAGTTAATCGTCTCAAGATACCCTGATTGATTATGCATATCATATTGCAATGGGATACATTATTTCATGCTTTCTCTTAATTTCATTTATAATATGGTATAAACCGGCTCCTCCCTGGACATGCAAATCGAACTTCCTGATTGGCCCATAGCCCAAAGAGGCGTGTGCGTTGGTGTTGTCTCTAAAACGACACCACGCTTTGAAACTTCTCTCTCTCTTTCTCTCTCAGTCGTTGTCATCTCTTCTCTTCAGTAACTCTTCACTTCTACACTCCTTCCAGTTTCTCTCCCCCGGGGCCACGTGCCCCGGGAAGAGGAAGCCAGAATCTCTCTCTCTCCCGGACAAAGGAAGCAACCGCCTCACAGCCCACGCCTTTTGCAAAATGGCACGACGAACCAGCGAACTCTACACGACCTCGCGCAAACTTTCATACCGAAGCCATGCAAGTATAGTCTAGTTGATCTATACATGCGTTAAGATCGTACCCCTGTTTACAGGAGATTTAAGTTCATGCTGGTTCTGAAAAAGGCTAATATGCTGTATATGATGTATATTTATAACTGTTCACAACACGCGTTGATTAGATATATAGATATATTTCATGCCATTCGAGCTAATTCCTTAATAAAATAATATTTCCTAATATAAATTGGAGAATACATTTAAATGTGTTAAACATTTTTTTTTTATTCGTTACATAAATTGTAACTGGTGGAGAATATTTTTAAACGTTGCAGATTCATTCGAGTTACTACACATTCTGGTAGATAATGCGGGCACGCTTTAAAACTCGTCTCCTTTAAAAAGGTGCTTTGAATCCCAGCGTGCACTTCTGTTTCGTTTCATGTTTAAAGTTGATCCATTACATTATTCTGGTGGAAAAGAATAATGCTAGTAATGACTGATTCGTTACAGTATGTAGTGTAGCAAATCTAGCTCAAATGGGTGAAATATATCTATATCTCTAATCAAAGCGTGTTCTGATTAGTTATGGATTTAAATCGACCATGACAGGGAATGTTATATTAATTACTGACTTACTGTAGTCTAGCTTTAGAATTAAATGCGAAGCAGCTTGATCTTTGTTAGGTCGCGCCAGAATTATGACTCCATTTCCCAGAACTCTCAGTGGCCCACGAACATGGCCGCCACCGACTCACACGCTCACACCCCGCACTACACATCCCAGCAAGCTCGGTGGCCTACAGATATGGCCGCCAGGGACTAAAACACCCAGAACACTCACACATTTCCACGTTCACAGTCACCTTCATTTTAATTACACACACCTGTTTTCCATGACACTGCATTCTATTTATGGACTTTTGTTTTTCAGGCACGATGCAAAGTATTAGTTTGTTTCTTTTGATCCAACATTACTGAGCACTCTTCTCTGGACTGATTTTCTGACTATTGACCCAAGCTAAGTATTCATCTGGATTACAATTTTGCCTAAGCCCTTGAAAGTCTGTATTTTGTGATATTTTGGTACACATCTTAAACTGTGTGTTCATCACAATTAGCCTAAGTTGTTTGAAAAAACTGACTGCCTAGGTTTTTGCACCCTGAGGGGTTTTTTGGATTTGCCCTAAACACTGCTGTTGTCCTGTTTTCCTTCTTTGCATGTGTTCTGAATAAAGTGATGGATTTATTCACCGCAACTGTATCCAGCTCTCATTCAGTGTCGTAACAATCTGTTTGTCCACCAAACTTACCAGGGCAATCTTCGTATTACTCTAATACAATAAATTATTCTTCTGGCCACGAAGTATAGTTTATTCTAAGTTAAAAGAAATACAGCACGTAGCGAAGAGCAACATTAAAAGTGAACCTTGCCATGAGTAAAAACAGAGATGATCCAGTGTGATAACCATGGATTTTAATAACTACGTGAAAACTACTGATATACACAACTAGGTATAAACAAATAATTCATATATACAGGACAAGTAAAAGAAACAAAAGGAAAAATGATGAAAATAACAGAATGGCAGAACACACAACAGTTTAACCTCGAGAATCAGCAATGAATTGAATTCACCTTCAACAGGGGCACTGGCTTAAAAAGGACACCTCTATAGATCAATTAGAATTTATACTTGCATTAGTTTTATGCCGTTCACGAGGGTCCTTGATTCGTAGATTTAGCAAGAAGTTTGCTGAATCTTCCGTGTCGGTAGAGTCAGGGTAAATGGAGTTGGGTCTCGCCAAAGTAGAAAGAAGAAAGAAAGCGGTAATTGCCATGTGGTTAACCGAGACAAAGGAGAGTCTGGAGGAGTACCCGAAAAAGAGGGCGGAAGAGAGCAAGTCCGCGAGAGAGAGAGAGAAAAGTGAAGCCAAAAGGTGAAGTTAAAGATGAAGTCAAAAGATAAAGAGAAAAAGAGAGAAGAGGAATGCGTGTTGCTGTCTTTTATGGATAGTGCCAACGTACATGCCTCTCTGAGCTGCTGGCGAATCCAGAGAGAGGAGAAAGTTCTGGGGGAGAACTTTCTTTGTCTGTTCCAGAGCGGGTTCGCATGTCAAGGCGGGGTTTGTATTAAGTTTGGATTAGAATGAAATATGGAAAAGTATAGAATGATACATCCCATCGTCCTATAGTATGCATCATTAATTGGCATATTATGAAACAATTATTTTGATACTAAACTCAAGGCGGTTATGATACCTTGGACAGTGAAGGATCATTAGACATGGTTACAGACAACTTAAAATTAGATTCTCACTCAAACTATCTAAAATCACTATAGTGAGGTTATCTAAACACATAACACATGCATATATGAATACATTATAACTATCCTAGACATATGATTACATGTTACATTCAAGAGACATTTTCACTGTATGTGCATGACTGTGTGTATGTCCAGACGAGGGGGCTGGTGTTCTTCTAATGTCCCACCGGTCTTTGGTCACCTCAGGGTGACCTTTAGGGAGGACATTTTCCTTCCAGCCTTTTCGGCTCCAATGCTAATCCATGTGGTCATAAACAGAGATTAGATCAGAGATTTACAGGCCCTCGGTCGGAGTTTTAGCTGACCCCTGCTGATGAACCTAATCGTGAAGTTTTCCAGACGTTCACACCGTTAGGTTCATGAAAGGTTTCTCTATTGTGGGTGTAAGTTCTGTGTGTGTGTGTGTGTCTGAAAAGGGGGGGGGGGGGGTCATGCAAAAGGCTCCCCCCCTTTTGCATTCCGAGGGCATCTGGCACCAGAAGGCCTCTCGGGGTTACTCTCGGCCACCTGAGTGGTGAAACTTTTTATGTTAAGTCCAGGTTAATTCAGAAATCAGTTTGGATACCGTCAGATGTTACAGTCCCCCCCTTTCGGACAATGATGTCCCAGTGTGGACATCGTTGGGCGACAGTCGTCATGGCGATCGGATGGCGAGTGTATCAAACTGGTCGATTGACGGGGGATCCTAATTGTCCTCAACTTTTTGATCCCCAGGTTGAGGATCCATCTCGATGAGGTTGGGTGTAGTCTCTGTTTGGGTCTCCCCTCTCCGTGGTTTCCGTTTGAAGCCTCGAGGAAGGGCGGCCACGCACCTGTTCATGGATTCCCGTGTCGCGTTGATTCGTTTTAACAGGGTGAAGGCCAGGCCTAGCGTCAGGGCGTACCCTATGGCCGTAGAGAGGCAGAGCGCAGTGTCAGCGGCTGTCCAGGCTTGAACCACTGTTGAACTGGTCGGGCTGGGCAAACGGGATAGTGCTTGGATGGTCGCTTCGAGGGGAGTGAGGTCGATTAACTGGGTCCCCCCTTGCTCAATCCTCAGTTCCAGTTCTGGATCCAGTGTGAGGTTGTGGTTCTTGAAGAAGGCCGAGATTTCCAGCTCTGACTAGTACTCTTCACTCGGGAGGTGGTACAATGCCAGGTCGTCGAGGTGGAGGATGACACCTTTCGGTACTTGAATCCACAGGCTCTGGTTGGGCAGGCTGACGCGGGTGGTGGTGTCATGCTGATCGTAGGTCAGGGTGGCCATACGTGAGGGAGTGTTGACCAGCCACCGATTACCCACAATCTCAGCTTGTGTTTCGATGACTTGGGTGCGCAGCTTGGCCTTGGCAGGGCAGCGTGTGTCGCCCCTCATCGGCTGCAATCCACAGATCCCTTCGGTGTTATCCCTGAGGAAAGGCTTGCTGGGACAGAGATAGTAAATATCTTTCGTCAAAGTACACATGCGCAGGTTTGGGGCCAGGTACAGCTGGGTATTACTGTCATGGTAGGCCACCACATCTGGGGTGTGTATTTTAATGTGGGTGTTGCTTCGCCAAAACCCGACATTGACAACGTCTTTGAGCCTGTAGATGTTGTTTGATTCGATGATGGGTAGATTCAGGAGGATGGCCACCTCACCTTGTTCGGGGTCGACGTGTAAGGGGAGGGCACTACCCAGAGATTAAGCGAGATGTGCTTGCAGAGGGTCGGTTGGGCCGGTAGTAGCGGAGGCCAGCACCGATTGCACGAGGCTCAGGGGTACCAGGTACATTGGAATCCTACCCATTGCCAAGCTGTCAATGGAGGAGCTCACCTCTCACAGCATGTCTGTCATGAGGGATGTGACCAGTTGAGTTTGAGCAAAATCATTTTGGAAGATTGAAAACAACTGCTTCGTTGAGTTCACAGTTTGGTTCAGCAGGACACTGTGAGTATTGAGGACAACCACAGTGCCTTTCAATGATTTGCCAATGGTCTGTAGGGTTTGACTTTGGGTCGCGAGCTGCTCTCTAAGCTGTGGAATCTCAGTTTGAATTTCGGCCACATGTCGCCTTACGGTGGCTAGGCTCACTACATTGACACTAGACATGCCGATGTTGAACAGGGTTCCAACAGCAGTGGCGGCTCCGAGTAAAGCTCCCAAGTACCGCTTAGTATGGGGGTTGTGTCCACTTAGCTCTGCTTGGGTGACAGTCATTTTCTCTATTTGGGTGAGCATGTACTTGACATCAGCCTCTGCGTGATTGAGGGCGTTCTCTGTCCATTGGGCACCTGCCCAGCTGTATTGTGCCACGGTGCATGGGTAGTGTGCTTGGTGGACGTTGCGATGGTTGAGTCGGATGTACACTTTCTGGGTGTGGGTCCTGCAGTTGGTGATGAGGGGTCCAGGTTGTTCTCGCAGTACAATACCTGATGCTGGACCCAGTGTGGTGATTTCTGGTTGCGGTTGTCCTCCGGTTGTCTGGAGGTATAGGATGGTGAGCCACAGCAGCAGAAAAGAGAGGGAGAGAGAAAGAGAAAGGCAGTATGTCAGCGGTTGATGTCCCTGGTTGGTCAGGATGATTTCCTCGCTCTGCGGACTGTGACTGGGTTAGTTTACATTAGCCCCCACTTTCCTTTCCCTGCCAGCGGCCACATGTCTCTTTATTTGATTTCGATGGGCCCATTTGAAAATTGAGTCTTTCTGTCCCCGCCTTAGTTGGATTCTGTACGCGACTGGGGAGAGTTTGTCCACAATCTCGTGCAGTCCTGTCCAGAGGGGGAGTAATTTCTTTGACAGTCGTTTGGAGGCTGTCTGGAGTGGCTGTGTGAAGCTGTAGTACCAGACCTTATCACCCACATTCAGTTCCTGGTGTGATGCTTTCCAGTCATAATATGCTTTCTGGCCTTCAGTGCTCATTTGCATCTGTTGTAGGGCAAAAACAAATGTCGTCCTTAGGTGCCGGTGTAGCTCATCCAGGTATTGGTGTGTGGTGTAGGCTGTGACAAGGTTGGAGTCTCCCGGTTGGTACAGTAGGTGCAGCGGTAGGGTCATTTGCCGCCCAGTCATCAATTCGAAGGGAGACACGCAAGTTGATTCCTGCGGGGTGGCTCTGATGGCCATGAGTACCAGGGGAAGTTTCGCATCCCAGTCCTTTTGGTTGGCAGACACGTATTTTCTTAGTATGCTGACCACAGTTCGATTGGTTCGCTCCACTTGGCCTGAGGACATGGGGTGGTGGCTGATGTGTAGTTGATCCTGTACACCCAGGAGCTTCCAAGTCTGCTGCATGATCTCAGCTATAAAGTGTGTGCCCCTGTCAGAGTTGACCCTTAGCAGCAGTCCGAACCTGGAGAAGATATGGTTCATCAGTAGGTATGCCGTGGTCTGGGCAGTGTCGTTGGGTGCTGGAAGACACTCTACCCACTTGGTGAATTGGCATACAACTGTGAGGAAGTACTTGTTGCCCCTTGTTGACCTGGGCAGAGGTCCCACCCAGTCTATTTGGAGGTCTGACCATGGAAATGTGACTCCTCTGCATTGCAGTGGGGCTCTGTGGTTTGGGTTTGCTGGTTCGAATTGGCAGCAAACCAGGCACCCTCTGACGTACTCTGCCACGTCTTGCTGCATACTGGGCCAGTATGCCACTTGCTTCAGTGTGTCGTAAGTGGCTCTGGTACCATGATGTCCAGCACATGGTGCGTCATGGGCATACATTAACATGACCCCCCTTTGGCCCTGTGGCACCATGAGCCTTGGCACTGTGAGGTCGTCAGGGACATACCACAGAATGTTGTCCTTCACACGCAGCATGTCTTTGATCTCATGCAGCCGTCTGAGGGAAGGGGCAGCAGTGAGGTCAGACGGTGTGATCGGGTGGTTGGAGGGGTCAGAGAGGTGGTGTAGCATAGCTTGGATGGAGGCTTGAAGATCAGCTATGTCATTGTTAGGGATTTGTGGCACCAGCAAAAGTGGCTGCGAGGCTTGTGGTGTTGCAGGAAGGGTTTGCTTGCTGCGGGTTATTGCTGCCACATTCAAGATGGGTGGCTGAGCTTGAGGTGACCATAGGTCTCCATGTAGTGCGCCCATTTTGGCAAGGGCATCGGTTTGGTCATTCAGGTCTTTATCCAGGCCTGGTTGTTTTGAGTGTCCTTTCACCTTTTTCCAATAGATGATCATGTCGTGTGTTCTTGTGATGTCCTCACATGCTTAGAACAGGTGTTGGTGTTTGACCGGCTTGTTGTTTGCCATCTTGAACCCATTTTGTTTCCAGCCCGAAAGATGGCATGTGAAACTGAGTCTTGCATAGTTAGAGTCTGTGCAAATGAGGAGTTCTCTGATGTTATGGGCCGCAGCGATCTGAAGGGTTATCAGGATGGCTGCTACCTCAGCATGTTGTGATGACTGAGGGCCTAACTGGAAATGTTGCGGTGGACAGGGGTGGTTGTTTAGCCATAGCACTCCTGCACTGGCTTTTAAGGTACCTTCGTGGTTGTAGGAACACCCATCGACGTAGGTAGTAGGCATCCCTTGGCACACCTTCTCCTCAAAGTACCTGTGACAGGTTGGTTGTTGTTGCTGGGGTCCCTCTGCGTCCAGCAGGTGTGTCATCAGAGCAGTTTTGGCATGCAGCCAAGCCGTTGCCCAGTGCAGACTTGTGATTCTGGGTGTATTGTGCCTCAATGTTGCGCCCCTGGAGGGCCATCAACCACGTGGCTATGCGTGAATTGGTGACCATGCCATCTTGGATGCGTTGGCTGTTGAGAAACATTACAGGCTGGTGGCAAGTTTCTATGATGACCTTTTGTGCTCCGATGTAGTTGGAGAATCGCTGTATGGCCCATACAGTGCAGAGCAGTGCCTTTTCACAATCCGAGTATTTAGTCTCCGGTGGAAGGAGTGTCTTGCTGGCATATGCAACCACTCTTTTGTCCTGGTCATGATTTTGGTAAAGACCCGCACTGAGACAGTGGTTGGAGAATCCAGCAATAAAACTCTTTTTGTGGATCAGGGTAAGCCAGGCATGGAGCTGTGCACAAATGTCCTTTAAGTTCTTTCATGTCGTTCGCTTGAGCCTCTGTCCAGGCGAATGGGCAGTCCTTTTTGAGAAGCATAGTTAATGGTCGTGCAATGTCCGAGTAGTTCTCGATGAACTGTCGTGATTAGTTGCACACGCCTAGAAAACTCCGCAGCTCTGAGACATTAGTGGGAGGCTTGATGTTCTGGATGGCCTGGATGCGGCTAGTCTGAGGTTAAATGCCCCGTGATCTGATGAGTAGGCCCACATAGTTGACTTTGGTTCGGCACCACTGTCCTACGTGGAGGGTGATCTTGGCACCGGCAGTGGTTAATTGGTCCAGTACATAGTCTATTTCTCTCAGGTGGTCAGCCACCGTTGTGCTTTTCATGAGAACATCGTCTACATAGATGAGGTTGCCTCTCATTCTGGCGTCCGGGCAAGCTTTGTTCAAGAAGATGTTGAACTCCGCTGGTGAGTTGGCATAGCCAAATGGGCATCTTGTAAACGTGTACTGTCGGTTGCCAAAAGTGAAGGCCAGCTTGTGTTGGTCGTCTGTATGTACAGGTATAGTCCAGAATCCTGAGGCCACGTCAAGTGTAGAGAAGATGGTGGCTCCTTGTATTCTGGGTATTTCCTGCTCCAGCTGGGTCATGGGCCATCGTGACAGTGGCACCTGCTGGTTCAGTTTCCTGTAGTCAATGGTGGGTCGCCACTTCCCATTTGGCTTAAGGACGGGCCAGATGGGAGCAGAATAGGTGCTGTTGCATGGGCAGATGACACCTTTCTCAAGCATGGAATCAATAATCTCCTGCACTGGTTCGTGTGAGGCGATTGGAATCTTGTACTGCTTGACGAAAGTGGGACGAGCATTTGGGTGCGTCGGGTTGTGCACCGTATGGAGGCCCATGAGGCCACAGTCCAGAGAGTCTTTGGCGAATGACACTTTAAACTTGTACAAGACCTGTCTGAGTTTTTGACGGTCTGTATCGTTTTGTATGGCATCTGCATCCTTCAGAATTTGCTGGACTTGTGTCTCAAATCCTGGATAGGGCTCCTCTGTGCTAGTGTCTGTTGTCTCATTAGCAGTCAGAGGGGCAGTATTCTCATCAGTCTCACAGGCAGGCTGGTTGGAGACTGTGTAGACTGCAAGGTGTTGGTCCTTTGTTAGCTCCATTCTGCATGCTAATCCTGTGGTTACTGGCATGACTGAAGTGATGGAGACAAACTTGAAGGGGGCTGTCAATACTGTGTCATCTGAGCTCCCTTCTGAGACCATAGGAGCTGGAATTGGCCCGATGATCGGTAAACTCATTTCAATGTCATGAAAGTCATGGCTCACTAGCCACCCCAGGCGGTAGGCCTTGGGAATTCTAATGTCCATTGCTGTGCAGTTGTTGAACAGGATGTAAACTGCACGGGATGACACTTCAGTGAGGGGTGTGGCTTCCAAAGTAAGTCCCAGTTCCAAGCATTCAGGTGAAGGTTGGAAGAAGCCCAGCATGTGGTTTAATGTTTGACCACGTCATATGTTGAGCCAAACAATGACCCCTTTGGTGTAAGCCAGGACTACAGTGCCCTGTTCACTGACCAGGGTGCAGACTTCTGGAATGGTCTGCCCTGACATGAGGTTCTCGTGGTTGACAGGAACAACAGGGGGCTGTGAGATTATTGGGGCCCACACCACCTCATTTATAAAGTCCACATGGGCCCTAAGATGAATCATGATGTCTGCTCCAAGGTAAACATCATGTGGTGGGTCTGGTAGGACCAGGAAGTAATATGTTATGCACCGACTGTTCCATTTCACATTCAATGCACAGATCCCCTTTGCAGTTGTCATCATAGACAGACAGGGGTCCCAGGGAAAGCGGGTGCGCTTGTTGACAAACGGAAGATCAGGTATGCCCTTAAGGAGGGTGTTAAACAGCGTGAGGCTGATGGCTGAGTTGTCTGCCCATAATGCCAGTACAATGTCTGTGGTTTTCACATTTAGTTGCAGGCCGGTTGTGACTTTAGGGCAGAAGGACTCAGAGTCTTTGTTGAGTCCAAAAGTGCAGAGTAGTGGATTTGAACTTTGCCCTGGTGTGAACCTCGTGTTCCCACGGTTGGCTGTGGGATTACCCGTGACCTCTGTGACCGTGGGATTTCCCGTGACCTCTGTGATCTGAGGATTTCCCATGACCTCTGTGACCTGGCAGTCTGGGTCAGGTGACCTGTGTGACTGGAGAGGCAGAGGTTCTCGAACTTGAGCCCAGATTTTTAACTGTTTGAAGTCCAATAAGGGCTCAAAGCACTCTAGTAGATCTTTTCCCACGAGAAGGGGATAAGTGTCCATTGGTGAAATGTACGAAGGGTGCACCAGGCTCATAGGACCAATGGTTAGGTGAATAGGTGCTATCTGCTCAAGTTGTACCTCATTTTGGCTGTATGATTGTACATTCAGCTCGCACCTTTGTGATTTTAAAGTCCGATTCTGTCTCTTAGTTTCAACTCTGAGTCTGACAAAGAGTTTGGATGACATCAGAGTGAGGTCTGCTCCCGTGTCCACCAGGGCTTCCAGTTTAACTGCATGTTCCAGCGTGATAGCTAGGTAGAGTTTCCGGGCCACTCCCTTTTCAATCAGATTTCCCAGGAGCCTTGGCACCGGGGCTTGTGTAGTGACTGATAGGCAGTTGGGGCTGGTCTCAGGTGATTTGTTGGAGAGGCAGACAACTAAAACAGCACTTTCTGGCACCTTGGAGTCTTGGTCAGCAGTGTGAAGTAGTGGGTCAGTTTGCTTTGGGTGTCCAGCCGTCAGCGGAGGTAAGTGGGTGAAGCTGTCACTTGGTGATGTCTTAGTCTCTTCTGTTTTTAGTGGCTGATCAGTGGGAGTCGGTGTTGTTGGCTCAGTCAGAGGCCCTCTAGAGAGGTTGGTTTCAGGTCTGGCTCTTAGTCACAAGGAGTCTGGCTTGTCTTTCTCATTTAACTTGCGAGCTTTATTCCGGATGATCTCCTTCATCATTCTCAAGATCTCTGCAGACTCAGACGTAGCCGTGTCATCCTGCTTTAGTGAAGGTTCGGACTCAGGCTTGTCTGCGTTAAGTTCCCGGGCCGATGAAGGTCGGCCGTTTCTAGGCCATCGGCGGGGCTCCCATGTGACTCCGCCCTTTGGGTTGTTAGCTGGACGTGGCTGGTCCCGGAATCTTTCAGGGCATCCAGTCTGGTGTTTGGGACGCTCACCACCTCGGTTGTAGTGCTCTCTGCTGGCTGGTGGCGGTCCTCTCTCTCTGTTAAAGGGTCGGTCACTGTAGTGTGTTTGTGCACCCTCTAGGGCCAGTTCTGAGCAGTGATCAGAGACAGGGTAAATAGTTGGATTTTTCACAGTCTTTTCGGAGGCGGCCTTCTGCTTGGTGTAGGCCTTTTGGGCCAGGTCCCGCAGCTGTTGAGTGGACATGCTGCGTGGGCAGGCTAGGACCCGTATGTGATGGTTCACTGTAGGATGCAGATTTCGGAGGAACAGAGTCCTGAAGTTGACGTCCTCCTCCATTCCTGGCTCGTTCCGTGCCCCGAAGTAGGCCCGCCGGAGTCTGTGGTAATAGGCCTGTGGAGTTTCGAGCCGGTTCTGTTTTAAGTCCATAGCTGCAATAATCCCTTGATCTGATTCAGGGTCAGAGTACTCCTTAATCAGCGCCTGTCGTACTTCTTGGTAATCCGATCTGACAGTTTCTGGTTGTCGATCTAGGAAACTCCACACATCGCGACTGGACGTAATCCTGAGCAAGTATAATCTGTCCCACATAGTCACATTGTTCAAAGTCTGTAAAAGAAAGTCTATATCTTGTAGATAGGCATGAACGTCGTGGTCTCCTGCTGGGTTTGGAGTGAACGTAGGGATGTTCCTGGCCAGCTTGTCCAGTTCTTTGTGAGCCATGCCGTGACTGGTGGCAAGAATGCTCTGGAAAGGCTTCCACCCCCTTGTGGCTGACGGGGGTTCTTGACTGTCGCTTGGTGACTTCTTGAGCAGTGGGCTTTCACCCCCCTTTCGAGCTAGGAGCTCGTGGCCGGGGATTTCGCCTCACTGGTCGTGGGAAACTCCGTGGTGAGTGTTTCCCTTGTCTGGTCACTCTGTAGCAAGTAGGAATATTTCAATTCTCGGCGAACAGTGTCAAGTTCATCTTTGAGAGAGTCTTTTTTCTCGTACTAAGGCCTCGATTTCAGTTTGGGCCATCAGCAGGTGGTTCTCACAGGCCTTGAACTTAGCATGCCTTTCCTCCAGTTCACTCCCTACTTTTTGGATTTTCTTGTTCAGTTCATCCCTGGTTTTTCTCTCCAGTTGCCCTCTTTGCTCTGTCTCTGCTTGAAGGTCTTGCAGGGCTTATTGGAGTTTCTCCACTTCCTCTTGTAGCTCAGGATCTGTTCCACGCTGGTCCGCAGTCTCGGGGGATAGCTGAACCAGGCTAGTTTGAACGTGGGCCTGGCTTGCCCGGGCCTCTTCGACTTGAAACTGGAGCATCATTACTGTTTGCTCCAGGTCGATGTTGCTGTTCTCGCTGCGCCATGCCTGGATGAGGAGGTTGTGAGCGAGGCTTCCGATGATCTTGGCCCAGTCCTTGTAGCTGTAGTTCTGGGTAGGATCATGCGCCATCAGCCTGTTTACTTCTTCGTCCAGCTGCTCCCTGCTTAAGTGCTGCCGGTTGGTTGCTGCTTTGGGCAGGAACGTAGTCGTCATGGTAGTCAGCCAGGTCTCAAGGTCATACCAATGGGCAGTGGGGCTGCTTGCTCAGGACATGGCAACTGTTGATGAGAGAAGAACAACACAGACACCAATGCAAGTCCACGCAAAATTAGCTAGTCGCAATCGTACTTAATTAGGTACGTGGTGAGTATCAATTTGGCTAACTGGTACAGCCAGTTAGTGGTACGTAGGCCAGACACTTATTGTCGTTGGCCATAAGTGGCCGGGAAGGGCCAAATGGTTTGGGTGTGCGCCAGATCTGAATTAGAAGATTTTGACAGGCGGTAGCCTATTGGGTCATCTAATGACACTGGCTGCCTGGGTCATAAAATCTAGGGTTTAGCTTTTTCCTTGCTGGTTCTCGTAGGCTTATGCCTTTAGGTGAGCTTGAAGAAACAAGTCACAACCAAACAACAGCTAAACAGAACAAATAAAATTGAACTAATTAAAGGATAACAAAGAGAAGGGGTGTAAGGAGAAAGCCTTCTCTATCTGTGGAATCCTATGAATAGGCAGGTGCCAATGGCTAACACAGAAGCTAGAATTTAAATCTTACTTCGGCTTAGTTTTAGTTCACACTAAGCAAGCATGCACAGTAAGGAATTCTTTAAGTGGAAGAGTGTTATCAACTGGGAGAAACGAAAAGAGAATCAAAATATAAGTAAAATAATAATAAAATGAAAGAAGAGAAGAGAAAGAAAAAAAATGGAAAAAATAAATTAATTAATTAAAAAATAATAATAAACACAAAAATTTAAAATAATAATATAAAAAAATTAATAATTAAAATAAAAATTAATAACGCTAATAAAGAAAAATAAAGCAGTGAGAGAAATAACATGTAAAACATACAATAAAACAAAAAGAATAATAAAACAAATAAACCAAAAAAAAAAATTTGAGAACACTAATCCTCCTAGAGTACGATAGCCAAAAAGGACAAAAGGGTTGAGACAGAGAACAGTCAACACATGAGAATGCAGAAATGAAAATAGAATAGACCTAACAGAGAAGGCCCACAAGGTGGCGGCAGTGGCCCACACAATAGTGAGTAAAAAGGGGGGTTGGTTTTACCGCGGTTAGCCCTCAAGCGGGCGGCCCTCTGGTGTTCAGTCAGAGGTACTGCAACCTGCCCTAACTCTGAATTTGAAATCGGAGCGCGTTTAATCAAAGGCAGCTTAATGGCGATTTCATGTGTTATCACGAGGGAAAAAAAAAACTTTTTAGATCTCAGGGATCCCGTTTCTTTTTTTGTGCTAGTTTATGCACAAGAAGTGTGGGCAGGATTTCTTCGCTGCCATGCACACAAAATCACAACAGGATTTCTTCACTGTTGTTTAAATTTACACTTGATCAGAGTGTTGGGGCTCTTCCGTTTATATATCAATCATCGTTTGAGGCTGATTTTTACATGCAGTGTGTCTTACGGTTAGCTACGCCGGTTTAGCTCTGCCAGAAGAGATTTATTGCCTGTCGAATTAACATTGGTCCAACGCAATGAATCGAGTCTAGCAATATAATAAGGCCTTTTAGAAAGATAAGAGGAACATCGCTCAAATCAATCTTTTACTGCGCTGGAAGAAGGTTTCTTCATTCTTACCAGGTGATTACAAAATTAAAAATGTGCTGTACTGCAATTTCATCGTCTTCAGACACAAGTTTAATGTTATGAACTGCAGTTTTAACTTTAAGCACTTAACCGCGGCTAAATTTGTCAGACAAATATATAGCGCTGTTAGCGTGCTGAACTGAAAATCAGCTTAGAGCCTTTCAGTTATCAGCGGAGTGAGTTTGGATCGCGTAGCGACTCACTCACTGAGCGCACGAAATACAGATTTAAGAATGAAATGAAACAAAATACGCATTGGATTCAAAGCGCATTCACTCATGAGGCAAGGTTTTTAAAATGTGCCCGCATCCTCCACAATTAAATGTAGCGAATCTAGCTCAAATGGGTGAAATATATCTATATCTCTAATCAAAGCGTGTTCTGATTAGTTATGGATATAAATCGACCATGACAGGGAATGTTATATTAATTACTGACTTACTGTAGTCTAGCTTTAGAATTAAATGCGAAGCAGCTTGATCTGTTTGTCCACCAAACTTACCAGGGCAATCTTCGTATTACTCTAAAATAATAAATTATTCTTCTGGCCACAAAGTATAGTTTATTATAAGTTAAAAGAAATACAGCACGTAGTGAAGAGCAACATTAAAAGTGAACCTTGCCATGAGTAAAAACAAAGACGATCCAGTGTGATAACCATGGATTTTAATAACTATGTGAAAACTACTGATATACACAACTAGGTATAAACAAATAATACATATATACAGGACAAGTAAAAGAAACAAAAGGAAAAATGATGAAAATAACAGAATGGCAGAACACACAACAGTTTAACCTCGAGAATCAGCAAGGAATTGAATTCACCTTCAACAGGGGCACTGGCTTAAAAAGGACACCTCTATAGATCAATTAGGATTTATACTTGCATTAGTTTTATGCCATTCACGAGGGTCCTTGGTTCATAGATTTAGCGAGAAGTTTGCTGAATCTTCCGTGTCGGTAGAGTCGGGGTAAACGGAGTTGGGTCTCGCCAAAGTAGAAAGAAGAAAGAAAGCGGTAATTGCCACGTGGTTAACCGAGACAAAGGAGAGTCTGGAGGAGTACCCGAAAAAGAGGGCGGAAGAGAGCAAGTCCGCGAGAGAGAGAGAGAGAGAGAAAAGTGAAGCCAAAAGGTGAAGTTAAAGATGAAGTCAAAAGATGAAGAGAAAAAGAGAGAAGAGGAACGCGTGTCGCTGTCTTTTATGGATAGTGCCAATGTACACGCCTCTCTGAGCTGCTGGCGAATCCAGAGAGAGGAGAAAGTTCTGGGGGAGAACTTTCTTTGTCTGTTCCAGAGCGGGTTCGCATGTCAAGGCGGGGTTTGTATTAAGTTTGGATTAGAATGAAATGTGGAAAAGTATAGAATGATACATCCCATCGTCCTGTAGTATGCATCATTAATTGGCATATTACGAAACAATGATTTTGATACTAAACTCAAGGAGGTTATGCTACCTTGGACAGTGAAGGATCATTAGACATGGTTACAGACAACTTAAAATTAGATTCTCACTCAAACTATCTAAAATCACTATAGTGAGGTTATCTAAACACATAACACATGCATATATGAATACATTATAACTATCCTAGACATATGATTACATGTTACATTCAAGAGACATTTTCACTGTGTGTGCGTGAGTGTGTCTATGTCCAGAAGAGGGGGCTGGTGTTCTTCTAATGTCCCACCGGTCTTTGGTCACCTCAGGGTGACCTTTAGGGAGGACGTTTTCCTTCCAGCCTTTTCAGCTCCGATGCTAATCCATGTGGTCATAAACAGAGATTAGATCAGAGATTTACAGGCCCTCGGTCGGAGTTTTAGTTGACCCCTGCTGATGAACCTAATCGTGAAGTTTTCCAGACGTTCACACCCGTTAGGTTCATGAAAGGTTTCTCTATTGTGGGTGTAAGTTCTGTGTGTGTGTGTGTGTGTGTGTGTGTGTGTGTGTCTGAAAAGGGGGGGGGGGGGTCGTGCAAAAGGCTCCCCCCCTTTTGCATTCCGAGGGCATCTGGCACCAGAAGGCCTCTCGGGGTTACTCTCGGCCACCTGAGTGGTGAAACTTTTTATGTTAAGTCCAGGTTAATTCAGAAATCAGTTTGGATACCGTCAAACATTACAGTAGTTAATCATCTCGAGATACCCTGATTGATTATGCATATCATATTGCAATGGGATACATTATTTCATGCTTTTCCTTAATTTCATATGCAATACAGTTTAAACCAGCTCCTCCCAGGACATGCAAATTCAGGTCTGAGACCAGACAAAGAGAGTTCATCCCGCCAACAAATCCAACTTCCTGATTGGCCAATAGCCCAGAGAGGCATGTGCATTGGTGTTGTCTTTAAAACAACACCACGCTTTGAAATCACAATTTTTACACTTACACTTTTACTTCTAGCAACTTCTTCACTTCTGCACACTCTTCTTCAGACCCTCTTCAGGTTCACTTCAGGTTTCCTTCCCTCGGGGCCACATGCCCCAGGGAGAGGGAATCTCTCTCTCTCTCGGACAAAGGATGCAACCACCTCACGGCCCACGCCTTTACAAACAACGAACCAACGAACTCCTACTGGACCGCGCGAACTTTCAAACCGACAACACGTGCAAGTATAGTTAATGGATCTATATCTGCATTAAGATTGTACCCCTGTTTACAGGAGATTTAAGTTCGTTGCTGGTTTTTAAAAAGGCTAATTAATTGTTGTTTTTGTCTGCTACCCTTTTTATTTCATTACTTTCTCTCTAATCTCTCTCTCTGCATGTATATAGATGTACATATGTATGGTTTGCTTAGAGTTAGTTGTGTGTATCCATAGTTACACCTAGTAATTAAAATCTATTATCACCATGCTTGATTGTCTCTGTTTTGGTCACGTGATGAGTAACTTCTACACTTCAAGACCTCGCTACCCGCTCTTGAAACAGAGAATCCTTTGTGGCCAGAAGGATAAACTCCCTCTTTAGAGTTCATAATTCTAAACTAGACTACAGCTAATCCTAAAAGCTGACCTAGACCACATACGTAATCATAATTAATTATAATCCGTTGTAGTTAATTATCTATATGTATATGTGCACATACATAAATTCCCTTTCATGGCTGATGTATATTTATAATTGGTCACAACACGCGTTGATTAGATATATACAGGTGCATCTCAATAAATTAGAATGTTGTGAAAAAGTTCTTTTATTTCAGTAATTCAACTCAAATTGTGAAACTCGTGTATTAAATAAATTCAATGCACACAGACTGAAGTAGTTTAAGTCTTTGGTTCTTTTAATTGTGATGATTTTGGTTTACATTTAACAAAAACCCACCAATTCACTATCTCAACAAATTAGAATATGGTGACATGCCAATCAGCTAATCAACTCAAAACACCTGCAAAGGTTTCCTGAGCCTTCAAAATGGTCTCTCAGTTTGGTTCACTAGGTAAGCCACAAACATTCATTGCCAAAGAAGCTGGCTGTTCACAGAGTGCTGTATCCAAGCATGTTAACAGAAAGTTGAGTGGAAGGAAAAAGTGTGGAAGAAAAAGATGCACAACCAACCGAGAGAACCGCAGCCTTATGAGGATTGTCAAGCAAAATCGATTCAAGAATTTGAGTGAACTTCACAAGGAATGGACTGAGGCTGGGGTCAAGGCATCAAGAGCCACCACACACAGATGTGTCAAGGAATTTGGCTACAGTTGTCGTATTCCTCTTGTTAAGCCACTCCTGAACCACACACAATGTCAGAGGCGTCTTACCTGGGCTAAGGAGAAGAAGAACTGGACTGTTGCCCAGTGGTCCAAAGTCCTCTTTTCAGATGAGAGCAAGTTTTGTATTTCATTTGGAACCCAAGGTCCTAGAGTCTGGAGGAAGGGTGGAGAAGCTCATAGCCCAAGTTGCTTGAAGTCCAGTGTTAAGTTTCCACAGTCTGTGATGATTTGGGGTGCAATGTCATCTGCTGGTGTTGGTTGCATTGTGTTTTTTGAAAACCAAAGTCACTGCATCCGTTCACCAAGAAATTTTGGAGCACTTCATGCTTCCTTCAGCTGACCAGCTTAAATGACCATGGTGTTGGTGTGCTTGACTGGCCAGCAAACTCACCAGACCTGAACCCCATAGAGAATCTATGGGGTATTGTCAAGAGGAAAATGAGAAACAAGAGACCAAAAAATGCAGATGAGCTGAAGGCCACTGTCAAAGAAACCTGGGCTTCCATATCACCTCAGCAGTGCCACAAACTGATCACCTCCATGCCACGCCGAATTGAGGCAGTAATTAAAGCAAAAGGAGCCCCTACCAAGTATTGAGTACATGTACAGTAAATGAACATACTTTCCAGAAGGCCAACAATTCACTAAAAATGTTTTTTTTATTGGTCTTATGAAGTATTCTAATTTGTTGAGATAGTGAATTGGTGGGTTTTTGTTAAATGTGAGCCAAAATCATCACAATTAAAAGAACCAAAGACTTAAACTACTTCAGTCTGTGTGCATTGAATTTATTTAATACACGAGTTTCACAATTTGAGTTGAATTACTGAAATAAATGAACTTTTCCACGACATTCTAATTTATTGAGATGCACCTGTAGATATATTTCACGCCATTCGAGCTAATTCCTTACATAAATTGGAAAATACATTTAAACGTGTTAAACACCTTTTAATTCGTTACATGAATTGTAACTGGTGGAGAATATTTTTAAACGTTGCAGATTCATCCGATTTACTACATATTCTGGTAGATAATGTGGGCACGCTTTTAAAACTCGTCTCCTTTAAAAAGGTGCTTTGAATCCAAGCATGCGCTTCTGTTTCATTTCATTCATTTCATGTTTAAAGCTGATTCATTACATTATTCTGGTGGAAAAGAATGCGAGCAATGATTCGTTACACTGTATTCTAGCATCTGCTTCTTTTTTGTGAAAATTTTAACTTCTAAAGAGTTAGTAATACAGTGTCATCGAACAAAGGACTTCCAGCCAATCAGAGAGCGGCATGGAGAGACACAATGTCACCATGTCACATGACATCACCTGGACTTTAATCAGTGCTGGTGGAAAACAAAATCATTGAGCTGTTTAGATGAAGATTGTGCAGACTTATTGAATAAGGCAGTTTATAATACAAGTCAATAACGGTGTGCGCTTTATATCCGCTTCCTCGTTCTCCATCCCAGGCACGATCTCTCTGTGTGACATCTCCATGCCAACGCAATATGAATATCTTCATGTCATCTGTTACACAATGTCACGGTGAAAGTCATTTTTCAGCACGATAACGCCCCAAGAATAAACAAGCTATCAGACGTGTCAGAGATTACCTCTTACGCTGTTTATGATGAATTCTGTAAAAGCCGAGAGACAAGACCAGCTTCTGGTTTGCATGTGTGATTTTTTTCCTCACACACACACACACACACACACACACACACACACACACACACACACACACACACACACACACACACACAGAATGTAATCATCTCCACACGGAGCTCTGAGAAATTACAGCGGCTGAACATTTGATTACAGAGCTGAAAATACCATGTAGAGTCATGAGAGGTGAGAGGGACGTTCAGGACAACAATTCATTCTGGATTCTGATTGGTCAAAAGGGGTTTATTAATAATTTTCTCCAAAGTAGTGCAGCTGCAAATCACAGGTTTATATTAACGCACTCCTACTACTATGTTATCGTTTCTATAGTAACAGCTCATTCACAGGGAAGTGTACGGCGGACGCTACACATAAGCAACTTAATATTTATTTTTAAATGTAAAATTGTTGATGGTGAAGTTTCTGTAAGGAGAGGTTTATTTAACATTGATGGAAGGAGTCTCCAGTGTCAGTGCTTTGTCACAGTTAGACGTAAAGCTGTAACTTTGATATTCCAAAATCTTGATATTCCAGGTATTATATTTATTTTTATATGATATAATTTAGATAATATATTTATACTACATTATGATTATATTATTTACAATAACCAGAATAAATAGAAGTAAAATAAATGAATGGACAATTTTTGCAACAGTGTTAATTGTAATACTATTAATTACATTACCCATAATATCACATTTATCTTAATATCATATTTATTTATGATTACATTGCTTACAAGAGCATTAATAAATCAACAGGCTGGTAACAGTAACTTCATCACTCCACCCCAGCACTCAGTATTTCACTTTAACAGTGTGACAAATTAAAAATGCAGATGCTGTCAATGTCTCTGAGGATTGACGGTGTTATTATGGTGCACCTACACGTCTCTGTTATCTCACGCTCTGTTCTCATAATCACTTTACTGTCATAATAATGTCACATCACCATGCAACGTTATTGTTCTGACGGATTTTATGATGTAAACTGTGTCCCGGTGGCGTCTCTGCTGTCCTCACTGTCACATAATTCAGCACTCTGTTCACTGCGCTGCTGCTTCTCATCATTCAAAAGCCTGTTTTTTCTGTCACTTATTTATACAGCTTTATTAGTTGACTTTAAAGACTCAGGTCTCAGAAGTGCTTCATGCCGTCACTGTCAGTGTCAACATTCGCATATCTGCAGATCAGAGTAACCATGTTTCACAAACGATCTTCCTAGTGTACAGCAAAGTGACATCACACTTTATCTATAGTATAAACTGAAGAAAAAACCCTCTGAAACACACATCGGGTGTCTAATTCATGAAATTTGGAAACGTGATAAAACTGGTAGTCAGAAGACTGAACTGTGCTGAAGTCGAAGTGTTCGAAGGCATTTCAGTTGTTTTCCTGTTGTTGCGTGATGTTTTCAATCTGGATGCAATCTAAACGTCTATCAATGTCTATCAGCATCAGCTCTTCTTGTCTTGTGGCACATAAATCAAAATAACAATATGGAAAGTAGAACAGAGAAAACCAAGAGACTAGGAAACTAGGAGAAATGAAGAAAATAAAACTGAGAACTGGGAGAGCCAGGAGGCTAGATCTGAAAAAAAAAAATAAATAAAGACAATAGAACTACGGAAGTAGAACTTGGAGAACAAGGGAAAACTAAGTAAAGAGAACTGGGAGAACTAAGTAAAGAAAACTGGGAGAACTAGCTAAAGAGAACTGGGAGAACAAGGGAAAACTAAGTAAAGAGAACTGGGAGAACTAAGTAAAGAGAACTGGGAGAACTAGCTAAAGAGAACTGGGAGAACAAGGGAAAACTAAGTAAAGAGAACTGGGAGAACTAAGTAAAGAGAACTGGGAGAACTAGCTAAAGAGAACTGGGAGAACAAGGGAAAACTAAGTAAAGAGAACTGGGAGAACTAAGTAAAGAGAACTGGGAGAACTAGCTAAAGAGAACTGGGAGAACAAGGGAAAACTAGCTAAAGAGAACTGGGAGAACTAGCTAAAGAGAACTGGGAGAAGTAGCTAAAGGGAACTGGGAGAACTAGCTAAAGAGAACTGGGAGAACTAGCTAAAGGGAACTGGGAGAACTAGCTAAAGGGAACTGGGAGAATTAGCTAAAGAGAACTGGGAGAACTAGCTAAAGGGAACTGGGAGAACTAGCTAAAGGGAACTGGGAGAACTAGCTAAAGGGAACTGGGAGAACTAGCTAAAGAGAACTGGGAGAACTAGCTAAAGAGAACTGAGAGAACTAGAAATGAAATGAGATAATCAGGTAAACAACAACTGGGGAAAAAAAACAAACAAACTCAGAATTAGCAAACTAGAATATTTTGCTTTAGGAACCTAAAACAGGGAGAATGATTTAACCAGAAGTTGGAGAATTGTTAAATTAGAGCTCCATGTACAGTTGGATTATATTTTGATTTCTTGATTAGTGATGAGCTGTGAACCTTCCGGTCATAGCGCAGAACCTTCTACTCTTTATAAAAGTCATTTTTATCTCCTAAACTCTTTATCAGAGCGAGTTTACGACTGGGCTTTCCAGTGTCTGAGTATTTCTTTCTTCATTATTACAATATTACAATTATATTCCATGATAATGAGATTATGTGCTGCACATTTGCATCAATAAGTGATCAAATTTCCTGCCTTTATTATTTTTAATAAAAGCCTGATACAAGCCTGAGACAGATAATTATATTATGCCATTTGAAACAGTTCGTTAAAGTGACATTTCTATTCTGCAGAGCTAAAATAATTCTGACTCACTTTGTCCCCCTGATGGCAGATTTCAGTAATGAACTTTATAATAGTGGTATAAATAATTTTGCTTTGGACATAACTGACATCTGTCTCATACAAAATCATTTAGTTAATTTATGTAGATTTTTTT
>CM042548.1:13471026-13496026 GCA_023630585.1 Cranoglanis bouderius | reverse complement strand
TGATCCAAACAGGGTCAAGATCAAATGACGTATTTTCTTGTTTGAAGTACACTATATGGTCAAACATTTGTGGACACCTGACCAACCATTTCCAAAACTATTAACACAGAATTATTCCCTCCTTTGCAGTTATAATAAGCTCCACTCTTCTGGGAAGGCTTTCCACTGGATTTTGTGCCGTGGCTGTGGGGATTTGTGTTCATTCAGCTATAAGAGCATTAGTGAGGTTGAGGTCAGGCGCTGATGTTGGGTGAGGAGGCTCCAGTTCCAGTTCATCCCAAAGGTGTTCAGTGGGGTTGAGGTCAGGGCTCTGTGCAGGACACTTGAGTTCTTCCACCTTCTTCCAACCTTAACACACCATCTCTTCATGGAGCTCGCTTTGTGCACTTTGTGTCATACTGGAACAGGTTTGGGTCTCTTAGTTCCTGAAAACAACTTTTTATTCTGTAAATGAATAATATGTGGTGTGGGGGAAAAGAAAATAAATCACACGTAAATTATTGATGTTTTAAATATACAGTGTAAAGAGAGAGAGAGAGAGAGAGAGAGAGAGAGAGAGAGAGAGAGAGAGATGAGATTGAGATTTCAATACCTCTTTATTTATTTAAAACAGAGTTATGTACAACACAAAATCCCTGTGTTTCCAAAACACACAGATAGATAAAAAAAAAAAAAGAGATTTAACGCAGCACAGTCCCAAGAAAATGGGACTCCATGGGTTCCACAACCGAACATAATATGTTTTTAAAACACCATATACTTGTGATCGCCTCTACATTATTTGTAGTACTATAGAAGTCTATTTTATTTACATTTATGGCATTTGGCAGATGCCCTTATCCAGTGCAACTTACATTTTTTATTTCATTTATACATCTGAGCAATTGAGGGTTAAGGGCCTTGCTCAAGGGCCCAGCAGTGGCGGCTTGGCGGTGCTGGGGTTTGAACTCACAACCTTCCAAGCAGTAGCCCAATGTCTTAACCACTGAGCTACCGCTGCCTCTACTGCTAAGGTAAATAGCCATTTTTGCTTGACCTAATACAAAATGAAATAACTGACATTTCACTCTCCACTTCTGACTGTATCTAAAACATTTGTTGTAACAGCTGAAAAAAAGAACACAGTCTGTCACAATCCAAAAAGCAGTGATACACTGTTTCCCTCTGCTAACAAAAAGGACAATTATCACTTACATTGGGATTAATAACAGAAATAAAAGCATTAACAGCCACAATACCATGTAGGATTCTCCATTGCAAATCTCCAACCCTTTTTGTCAACAGTGGTTTGTATAACACTCTCCACTCAGGTCTGACCTCAGTATCAAGCCCTAGGTGAGCTCTCCAAGGAGTGTCAGCCTTACCACTTAGTTTACCTATGTTTAAAACTTTAACAAACAATTTGTAGCGAATCTAGCTCAAATGGGTGAAATATATCTATAGCTCTAATCGAAGCATGTTCTGATTAGTTATGGATATAAATCAACCATGAAAGGGAATGTTATATTAATTACTGTAGTCTAGCTTTAGAATTAAATGCAAAGCAGCTTGATCTGTTTGTCCACCAAACTTACCAGGGCAGTCTTCGTATTACTCTAAAAGAATAAATTATTCTTCTGGCCACGAAGTATAGTTTATTCTAAGTTAAAAGAAATACAGCGCGTAGCAAAGAGCAACATTAAAAGTGAACCTTGCCATGAGTAAAAACAGAGACGATCCAGCGTGATAACCATGGATTGTAATAACTATGTGAAAACTACTGATATGCACAACTAGGTATAAACAAATAATACATATATACAGGGTAAGTGAAAGAAACAAAAGGAAAAATTATGAAAATAACAGAATGGCAGAACACACAACAGTTTAACCTCGAGAATCAGCAATGAATTGAAATTCACCTTCAACAGGGGCACTGGCTTAAAAGGACACCTCTATAGATCAATTAAAATTTACACTTGCATTAATTTTATGCCGTTTACGAGGGTCCTTGGTTCGTAGATTTAGCGAGGAGTTTGCTGAATCTTCCGTGTCGGTAGAGTCGGGGTGAACGGAGTTGGGTCTCACCAAAGTAGAAAGAAGAAAGAAAACGGTAATTGCCAGGTGGTTTAACGAGACAAAGGAGAGTCCGGAGGAGTACCGGAAAAAGAAGGCAGAAGAGAGCAAGTCCGCGAGAGAGAGAGAGAAAGGTGAAATCAAAGTAAAGAAAAAGGAGAAAGTAAAGTAAGGAAGTAAACTGTAACTAAAGTATAGGTAAAGAGAAGAAGGGTAAAAAGAAGATTGAGAAAAAGTAAAAAGAAGAAGTAAAAAGGAAGAAGTGTAGAGGAACGCGTGTCGCGGTCTTTTATGGATAATGCCAATGGATAATGGATAATGCCATGGATCCACGCCTCTCTGAGCTGCTGGTGAATCCAGAGAGAGAAGGAAGTTCTGGAGGGGAGAACTTCTTTGTCTGTTCCAAAACGGGGTCCGCATGTCAAGGCGGGGTTTGTATTAAGTTTGGATTAGGATGAAATATGGAAAAGTATAGAATGATACATCCCATCATCCTATAGTATGCATCATTAATTGGCATATTACAAGACAATGATTTTGGTACCAAACTTCAAGGAGATTATGATATCTTGGACAGTGAAGGATCATTAGACATGGTTACAGACAACTTAAAATTAGCTTCTCGCTCAAACTATCTAAAATCACTATAGATAGGTTATCTAGACACATAACACATGCATATATGAATACATTATAACTATCTAGAAATATGATTATATGTTACATTCAAGAGACATTTTCACTGTGTGTGTATGAGTGTGTGTATGTCCAAAAGAGGGGGCTGGTGTTCTTCTAATGTCCCACCGGTCTTTGGTCACCTCAGGGTGACCTTTAGGGAGGACGTTTTCCTTGCTAGCCCGGTTGGCCCCGATGTTAATCCATGTGGTCGTAAACAGAGATTAGATCAGAGATTTACAGGCCCTTGGTCGGAGTTTTGGTTGACCCCTGCTGATAAACCTAATCGTGAAGTCTTCCAGACGTTCACACCCGTTAAGTCATGAAAGGTTTCTTTTATTGTAGGTGTAAGTCCGTGTGGGTTCCAAAGAGTCTTTTGCATTCCAAAGGGGCATCTGGCCACAGGAGGCCTCTCGGGGTTACTCTCGGTCACCTGAGTGGTGAAACTTTTTTATGTTCAGTCTAGGTTAATTCAGAGATCAGTTTGGACACCGTCATACGTTACAAATTTATACAACATTTTTCCTCCCATGACATCCCACCTGTTTGTGAGAGTCTCTCTGGACTCTAACAGTTGAACAGTGCATGCTCTAAAATCAGTAAAGAGAGTCAATTTAGGAAAAGAATAATCAACAATTGGTCGACAGTGTCCATTACAATAATCATTTAACAAAGAGAGTTCAGTCTTTGTGAGTTCACACTTCCAAGTGTTGAGCAGTTGATTTATGACCCTGGTAGATCTAACTCCCACATGAGAGGCTAGACTTGCAGTGTCGATCAAATTATGTCCACATCGATCAACCACATGTCCCAGTGTGACAATCCCAGCTGAACAGAACAACTGCATCATAAAGGGTCCTGCTATATGCTCTATGTTGAAGCAGGTCCCATGAACTACTGGCTCTTTCAGCAGCCCTGATAGGGACTCACAGCTTGTTATTCTCTGGTTATGGAACATTCCCCACACAGTGAACAGTCCTTCGTAAAACTTTGGGAGATTGTACAGTTTATGAGCACTCAGGTCCATCAAAAACAAAGGCTCAGCAAGACCCAAATTTCGTCCTCGGGTCAATATGGTTCATGCTAAGGGTCTCCAGACAAGGTCTATGGGATCCTCTGAATAAACTGGAGTCAGAAACCAGCGCCCCTGCTGGCTAGATGAATGAGACCCTGCCTTCCTTCCTCTTTTGGTAGAAACAGTACGCTCTGTGGGACCCAATGCAGATGATCCCAGAAAAAGTCCACCAACACAGTCTGTATCCTGGCCAGCAGTTGTGCTGGCGGGTCTACACATGATAATCGGTGCCACAGCATAGATGACACCAAGTTGTTAATCACTAGTGAACGACCCCTAAAAGACACATGTGGCAAGATCCATTTCCATTTTATAAGACATCCTTCAACTTTTTCTAAAACATTGTCCCAATTTTTATACACAAAAGTATCATTACCAAGATAAACACCAAGATATTTAAAACCACCCTTGTTCCAAATGAACCCGTCAGGTAAAATGAGTTTCTTGCTTAACTCATCACTGATTGTTACTGCTTCACTTTTTCCCCAGTTAATCTTAGCAGAGGACAATACACCAAAGTCATTAATATTTTCTACAAGTGTGTCAATATCTTCCTGTTTCTTGACAATGACAATAGCATCATCGACATAAGCAGATAGTTTAAAAACTGTTTCACATCCAGGAAGGTGTACACCCGAAAGAGATTGTCTTAATTTGTGTAGGAAAGGCTCTATGACCAGGTAGTACAACATGCCAGATAATGAGCAGCCTTGTCTGACTCCCCTCTGAACCTTAAAGGGAGCACTTAAACCACCGTTGATCTTTAAAATACTCTTAATGTCACTATACAAGACTCGCATCGTGTTTATAAGACCAGAGCTGAACCAAAAAGCATTTAGCATTTGCCACAAATACTGATGTTCGACTCTGTCAAAAGCCTTTTCTTGATCTATTGAAATCAACAAATTTCACAGCCTAATGAATTGGAGAGGTCCAAAACATCACGAATTAAGATAATGTTGTCAACCTATTGGGTATACAATAAGTCTGGTCAACATGAATGATATTCTCCATTATTTTTCTTAGCCTCATGGGCAACACCTTTGACAAAAGTTTGTAATCAGTGCAGAGCAGAGCCACTGGCCACCAGTTTTTAATCTCTTGTAAATCTCCCTTTTTGGGGAGAAGAGTGAGGATTGCTTTCCTGCAGCTCAATGGTAAGAGTCCTTTACTTAAACTGTCTCTGAGAACAAGCAGCAAATCTTTCCCAATCTCAGGCCAGAAAACTTTATAAAAGTCCACAGGAAGGCCATCAATGCCTGGAGCCTTACCACTCTCTAGGCTCTGTAACGCAGAATTTAGCTCATAAGCAGAGATTTGTGCATCCAACTCTGCATTAGCCTCCTTGGAAACCTTAGGTAAGTCCTCATAGAAGGACTGTGCCACCTCTGGTCTCTCTTGGAACTCCTCCTTGAAGAGCTTCTTATAAAAAGCAACTGCACATTTACTGATCTCCACAGAGTCTTGCAGGGGCACCTGGTGCGGTGCTGCACCGCAGAGAGTGCATAAGTTTCCTTTGTCCATTCTTGCGTTCAAGGCCAAAAAAAATGTGAGAGGGTGCATCCATTTTAACAATATTTTGATAACGAGAGCGAACCAGAGCACCTTGAGCAGAAAAACCCAACAGGTTAGATAGAGCTGACTTTTCTTTAAAATGTCTTTCTCTTGTGGAGTCTTGCAGCTTCACTATTTCACTCTCCAAAGCTTTCATAGACCTAGGCATGTCTCTTGTAACCTTGAGAATATACTGTAGGCACAGCTGTTTAATCTTGCTCTTCCCTATATACCACCACTGTTGCAAAAAAATATATTCAGATTTTGTCTTTTTATAACACCTCCAAAAATATCTGAAAGCTTCTTTAAAAACATTATCAGAAAGCAGGGTTGCATTAAAATGCCAATAGGCACTATTGCATTTCACATCTTTAACAAAGATAGAAACTTGTACAAGGGAATGAACTGTAATACCAACTGGGTGTATTAAACAACTTTTAAGTACATTACTCTGATTTTTTGTAACAGTAGAATCTGTCAAGCCTAGCCAAAGATAAAGAATTGTCTTTTACATGAGCCCAGGTATATTGACGCTGAGTAGAATGAAAAAGCCTCCAAACATCACATAGATCATTCGCCTCAATTAGTTTAACAAGACATTTCTTACTGGCTCCAGGTGGTTCTCGATGGTTTCTATCTAAAGTTGCATTTGCAGTGCAGTTAAAATCGCCACCCAGAAACATGTATCCATCATCACTGCAGTTACTGATTACAGTATTTAGAATGTTTAAAAAGACCACCCTTTCTGTGCCTACAGTTGGCGCATATACATTAATGAAAGTCAGTTTTACATTTTCAAATATAGCTTGTATATTTAACAAGCGACCCTCAATAATTTCCTCAGGAACACAAGAAATAGGTAAAAAAATCTCTAGAAAACAAAATACTAACTCCACCACTGTTACTGTCACTCTTATGACTGAGAAAAACTTCTTCATCCCATTTCTTCTTCCATGCAGTTTCATTCTCAGCTGTGCTGTGTGTTTCTTGTAACAAAAATAACGTTTAATTTCTTAACCTTAAACAAACTGAAAAGGGAAGCTCTCTTCCCATCCTCTCTGGCACCGTTAATGTTTAAAGAACCCAGCTTTATGTCACACATATTAAATGTAAAGCTGCATTTAAACAAAACAGAGAGGTTAATACAAAAAAAGAAAAAGAAAAAGAGGAGACGCTTAACCATCATTTGCTAGTTGCTCTCTAACTTTTGTCATCAATTTTTTAAGTCAAAAGACTTTTTGGTCAGTAAAGGTTGATCATTCTGTGTTTTTCATAAATATTCTAACCGAATCAAGGAACAACTTTACATCTGGAAAGAAATCATCAACTTTAACTGATCTAATGCCTTTTGTTTTTTGTAAAAAGGATTACATTTTGGTGAAAGAGTAAGCACTCTCCACATCCATCTGTGTGTCTCCACTTCCATCACTTTCACTCTCTTGTGTGTTTATCAAACCGTCCTCTGACTGAGATGAACGGCTCATTGGATTTGTTTTTGGCACTTTTATAACTTGTTCAGTATTTGATTTGTTTTCTGGATTTTTCCTCTTAGTTGACAATTTGGAAGGATCAGCGTCCATCAAAACCTCTTCCTCGTTAAACAACACTGTCTCCGCTACTCTTGTCGCAGTGTAACCAACATTTAAGTCCACTTTTAAGTTATCTTGTGCTTTTTGTTCACTTTGTTTACTCACTAAATTTTGCTTTACCTCATTCTCCTGATCGCTATCATCTCGGTCTTCTTCCTGTGAAACCTGCATACTTCCCTGCGGTTCGTCCGGTAAAGAGGCTCCTCTTTCAGCTCTACAGGGTGCCGGTTCCTCTGCGTTAGCAGCTGGCCAGTTCTCACCTACTCTCTCCGGGCACAAACAAATTACATGCCCTACAGTTCCGCACCCAAAACATTTAATCGTTTCCGATGTTGTGTGCACAGTGTAATCAAAATCATCAACTTTGAATTTAAACACCAAGTTAAATTCTTCATCACTCTTTTTAAGAATCATTTGAACTTGTCTCCTAAAAGACACAACGTGTTTAAGATGAGGAGACTTGCAGCTGATGGGAATCATCTTTATCGGAGACACTAATTTTCCGTGTCTCCTCAGCTCTTTTTCCAAAAACTCATTTTTAGAAACGGGGGTATATTTGAAATAATGACCTTTTTAACAGGACTTACTAAGGACAAAACTGGTGTGTAGGTACCTTGGATCACTACTCCACTCACAAGTAGCTGATTTACTTTGTCCACACTGTCTAGAAAAATCACAACGGCACTATTCATTCTAGAAGCCGATTTAATGCTTTCATATCCAACAATCTCACCTACCGCTAGACTACACTCTTCAACCGAACACCCGCCAGGCGTAGACAGTTTAATTGTGTCGGCATGTTAGTTTGTGTAAGTTAAACTGTTCGCCTGCAGCCATGCTGACCAGCCACTCCGATAGCCGCCGCCTTCACAAAACAAACAAACAGAATCCTACCAAACACTGTTTCTATAAACACCACCACAACAAATTAACAGAGAAACAAGAATTTCACAAAAAAAGAATCAGAAAACTCGCAAGCTTCACCACGCTCTCAGTAGCACTCACCACACCCACTCCCAGCATGCACTCAGAGAGAGAGAGAGAGAGTGAGAGAGAGAGAGCGTGTGTATTTGAGTTAAAAGCTTAGCACTGTGTTGTGAATCTTTTAGACAGTGAGTGCCAGTCAGAACCACTACACTCCAACTCACTGAGAGAGAGAGAGAGAGAGAGAGAGAGAGAGAGAGAGAGAGAGAGAGAGAGAGAGAGAGAGAGAACGAATCACTAAAGTGTGGACAAAACACCTGATCTATGTGGATGAGACAAACAGAAACCAAAGCTCTGTTTCTTCACTTGAAAAGACACAAATTCAGCCGTTAAATCTGTTCTGAGACCCTGAAACCCTCCTGACAACATTCACACACACAAACAAATAATAAATTGTAAGACAGAAGGGATTCTGGATTGTGTTTGGTCAGAAGAGAAGGTGTTGATTAATTTTCTATAACGGCAGCTCTGACAGTAGTGCAATATTAATGCACCCATTCTTTATTCAATATTAATGCGCTCATTCTAATCTAATACGTTATTGTTTCTATATAATCAGATTAAAAAACAGTGAAGTTTTCTGTAAGGAAAATGTAACATTTAACGTGTAAGTTTATTTAACATGTATGGAAGGAGTCTCCAGTGTCAGAGCTTTGTAACAGTCAGAGGTGAAGCTCTAACTTTAAGTTTTCTGACATCTTCAGGACAGAGGAGTTTCTCTGTAACATGACAAGCTGCGTTTTTTTTTTTTGTTTTTGTTTTTTTTTTTGTCTTAACTTTAAAAAAGAAAAAAGTGAGGCTGCTGAGGGAACTTTCAACATTAAATGTAACTATAAATGGATAAAAAGTATAATGTTATTTAATAAACTTGAATTATTAACAGACTCATTGATGAATTAAAGATTTTAAACACAGAGTTTGAACACACATACATGTGTGTGTGTGTGTGTGTGTGTGTGTGTGTGTGTGTGTGTGTGTGTTCAGTAATTCTCAGTGTTCACTTGAAACATTTACCAATCACACAATAAAAGCAGATGCGGTCAAAGTGAGGTCATCTAAATTAACGACCTTTTGCCCTTTAGAGAAATGGTCCTGTGAGTAATATCATTGCTGTGATTATTAGCTTCTTGTCGTCTCGCTCTCGCTGTACCAAACGCAATTGATTCTCGGCCTGTGAATTTTTTTCTGAATACGCGGCGGAGCTGGAACGCGAACCGAGGCCGAATCAATTTAGCGGTGAGCGCTGAAGCCTTATCATCTCTAATATGATCATATAGAGAGACAGAGGACAGCGAGAGGACATTTCTTTGTTCTGAGGCTGAACGGCTTTTCAAATTAGCGACCCCTGATCCTCCATCACTCCTCTCCCGCTCTCTCGCCGCGATTCGGCGTTTTATACGCCACTCCAATCGCAGGAGGAGGCCAGCACGATTCAAATGAGCTGTCGTTGCTGGTCCTATATCGAATGATGTGGAGATTTGAGAGCCAGTTATCATCAGAGAATATTATCAGGAGCCGTTATTATTGTAATAAAACCTGACTGCGCTGACTTGTCTTATACAGAAAGCACTGAATCGTACAGCCTAAGGCTAATTAGCTAATTTATAAAAGGCGATTTTATAAAAGTAAGTGATTTTGTGCATTTCTTCTTCGTGCATAAACACTAATAGTGCTTCAAGGATGGTCTGATTCACTCTGATGATGGTTTTCTGATGAAGACAGGTGTCTAATCACGTTCAGTTTGACAGAAACTTTTAACGATACCACAAGCATGAGCTGAGAAACACGAATATCCCCATTTTTAATATTACGCTGTTCCATCACTGACTCTATGAGTGAGATGGGATTTTGGCCTGATCTACAGTACCTTTTTTATTCTTTTATAATCTGAATTTTTTATCACGCTTGGTCCAAATGCATTTCGTACCCGATTCTCTATAGGACACATACAGGATATGTTAAACAAACAGCTACATTGAAAAATAACCTGTCAATTAGCAGAAATTCTGTCGTTTTGGAAGTTCTTCTGATTTCATTCAATTAAAAATATTGCTGCAAATGCTTTCTGTGAGACACGTGAAGCGAACAGACTGCATCTTCTTAAACTGCTGCTGGAGCTGCATCACAGGGCAGTGTAACACACTCGGCAGAAAGCGTTATCTGCCCTCTTCCGCATACATGAGCTCACAGACACCCACAGATGGCAAGTGTTACTGTGAACACTTTATTCCATTCTGTTTATATTCCTTCATCAGCATGGACCTTTTTTACTCTTTACACAGTGACAGATGGAGCTCTGAATGAAAACAGTTACTTTGTGTAAAAAAAAAAAAAAAAAAAAAAAAAAAAACAATACCAAAAGGTAAAATAGCACAAATTCTGAGTGTAAGAGCGAGATTTCTTCTGGAAATATGAAGTTTAAGAAAAACAGTTAGAAGCATCTCAGATAATCAGATTGGTTTTCCTTTTCTTTTGTTTCTGCTCTACTTTCATTTATGATATTTACAATACTCTTATGAAGATTGGATAAAGGCATATATATCACTTCCTGTCCTTAGCTTGTCCTTCTGTAGGAACCTTTACAGGTTCTATGTCAAACTCTACAGCAGACTGTTTTTCTATCTTTCCAAGTAGAACCTATTTTGGAGGCTAAAAACCCTTAATAACTTTATGAATCCTTAAAGAACCATTGAAGAACCGTTTCCCCCCAAGGAGTATACTAAGTGTTAAATGCCTGACAGGTTCTAGGTACTAAGAAGAAAAGAATTAGCAATAATTTGGAATTTTACCCAATTAGTACCCAGTTTATACACACACTCTTAGAAAAAACAGGTTCTTCAGTGGTTCTTTAAAGGGTTCATTGGATGATTAAGGGTTCTTAGCTTCCAGAAGGGTTTGTCTGTCAGAAAAGTTGAGGTTTCATGGTTTAAAAGGACACATTTTTCCAAGAAAAATGGATTCAGAACAAACAAAAGCAGCTGGAAAAGCAGCTGGACTCCATGATCAGAGCCATGAGGAGATTTTATTGCCTCTGATTTTAGTGGAGGAGAATTTTACACTCCTTTTTACCTTGTTTGTTGAACTTTTATAAGAAAGTGCTACTGATTAGTGTCAGAAATGATGGATGTTCTCTTGATCAGGTGATGTGATGGAGAACTTGAACTCTGTAATTAAACAACCCGAGACATCACTATGTAAGTTGTGTTTTATAATAACATTAGCTACCTAGCTAACCAGCATGCTAATTTGCTATGAACAAAGTAGCTACGGTAAAGATATACAGTAATTTACTAACAACTTCTCAAGGTCATATTCTGTCATGACAACTGTACATTAGCAAATTCTTTGTTTGTTTGTTTGTTTGTTTGTTTGTTTGTTTGTTTTGTTATGTTAAATGTCTGAGAAATTAGGTTGTTTGAAGGTCAGTAAAATGTATATTTCAGTAAAAATGATAGAAATCTCAGGGGAATGTAAACATATTGCATGTGCTCAGTTAAAACAACATAAAAAATGCTGTGTTCAATTTAAAAAATGTAAATACTGAGTTTAGTTTAAAAAATTTAAATACAGTGTTTAATTAAAACAAAATAAAAAGTACTGTGTTCAGTTAAAACAATATTTAAAATACTTTGCTCAGTAAAAAAAAGATACAGTGTTCAGTTAATAAAACAAATAAATAAAACTTTTGTGTCTTCATGCTTCATAATGCTTTTCATTAACATTAAACTTTCTGAAAAAGAAAAAGGTCATTAATGTAATTACAATTTCAATTCAAAATAATAAATATGAAATATGAAATAAACGTTAAGATGCAACGATGTGTTTACGGACGAGTATGTGTGTATATTTTACATCAAACACGCTCCAAACGTTCTGTACAGTTCTACAGCTTTATATTAAGAAATAATTAGCTTTGAAAACAAACAAACAAACAGACAAAAAAAAATGTGCTCGTTATTGTTTTCCGTCTGTATTAATCAGTGAGGTTACGGCCTCGTTACATTGTTCTGCTTTCTGGTTCTTGAGGCTTGTTTATTTGTCTCGCCCATACAAGATATTGTTAGTGTGATATATACTTAAGTCTGAGCTTTAGCAACATTTGGCAGAGTGATCTCCTCAGGATCACGCAAATCTGTTACTGCTCCAAAATCTGCTGGAGAGAAACAATAGACGACTGCAGCCAGCTGGCGTTCGAGCTCTCAGACCCACTTTTATTTTATTATTATTATAGTTTTTAGCTGCCAACAACTTGTGGATTCGTTATCCCAGCTCACTCTCACACAACATGCTTAGGTGTTATAGTAAGTGAGACTTTTTTTGTATTTGGTATGAAGTTGGAATCAGGGGCTTCCAGGGCTCTGTGAAAAACAACAACAACAACAAAATATTTTCAAGGTTAAGGAAAACTGCATAATGATGAAAATGATCCCAGTACAGTAAGTTCTGTTGATGCACTCTTATAAAAAGGCTTCTAAAAAGGGTTCTTTGCATAATTACAGGTTCTTATCTCTACAAAAATGCTCTTTTTGCATTTTTTTTTTTCTAATAAAGAAACACTCTGTTGTAGAGTTCTGCATAGAGACCTTGAGGGATCCTCCAGAGAGACAACCGAAGAACACTTAAAGGTTCTAGATTTGATTAGACAAGTTTAAGGCTGAGCAGCAACAACCAAACTGTGACATATACATAGGGATCCTTTGAGAAAATAGGATGAATGGATAGATGGATGGATTGAGGGATGATGGATGGATGATGGATAAAGTGATGGTTGGAAGGACAGGTTGATGGATGGATAAAAGAATGGATGGACAGATGGACAGATGAGTGGAGACGGTGTGATTAGGGGCTGGTGGGGATGGCGCGCTCTGACTCGCTCATTTTATTTAATTTTAATTGAAATTTAATTCATCCTTCAACACGTTTAATCATTTATCATCACACAAATCCTGTTAGACTTCAGTAGCTGGCAGCATCTCATCTCTCTCTCTCTCTCTCTCTCTCTCTCTCTCTCTCTCTCTCTCTCTCTCTCTGTCTGTGAAGAACAGATTCTAAACTTTTTTCTAACTTCCACACAATGCTCCACTCATCTGGTATATTTTTCTTTCGTTTTTCATCTGAAAGGTTCTCCTTTCTTATCATCTTCTCCTCCAGCTCCACATCTGCACTTCATTAAACCTCAGCTTGGGTTATCCCTCTTCTCTTTTCCCACCTGACTCAGGTTACGAGTTCCTCTCGGGCCCAGATCAGGCTCCAGATCGGATTATCATGTTCTGTATTGTTTATGCACTTTAATTCAGCTCTGAACACAATGCACACACTGCAGCTCGTTAAATAAACGGAGCCCTAACTGAGGTTTGGGCCTTTAATTAATTCTGCAAATCACCCGGAGAACCGAGAGGGATAACCTCTCTGTGCACACAAATACGCAGGTTCCCCATGATTCCCTGCAAGAGCATGAACAAAACAAACATGTGCACTTTTCGTAACATAAACAAAGCTGATACTGATGCATGAAAGTAGTACCTCAGGGCTCAATTCTAGGTCCTTTATTATTTCCGTAATCATTTCTGGTTTCATCAGTTACTATAAAATTATACCAGATGATCATTTCTATGGTAACATCTCATTCACAAGGCTTTAAATAAACGGTGTGTAATCATCGAAACTCTATGGTGAAGTTTCCTTCCTAACAAGGAGATGTTTATCGAACATTTATGGAAGGAGTCTCCAGTGTCAGCACTTTGTAACGGTCTGAGGTGAAGCTGTAAACTTTACGTTGTCCGTCATCTTCAGGACAGAGGAGTTTATGCTTCTGTGCGGTTTCTCTGTAACATGATAAGTTTTTTTTTTTTTTTTTTTTTTTTGAGAGAGAGAGAGAGAGAGAGAGAGAGAGAGAGAGAGAGAGAGAGAGAAAAGAGAGGCTGGTGATGGAACGACTGTTTATAGCTGCTCTAATGTAAATCAGAACATGAACTAATCTGTTTCACAAGCATTAAATGTAACTATAAGTGGATAAAAAGCAGGTTCAATAAACACAATTTGTAACTGTTAGTAAAGTGCTATGGTATAAGATGGTGAATATTCTATGCTTGTTTCTTATGTTGTAAAAACATGATTGTTGTTACACTGTAATTAACATCTGAATAAATGAAAGTGTTAACCTAGCTGTATTTCTTTTAGCTCTTTTGTGTGTGTGTGTGTGTGTGTGTGTGTGTGTGTGTGTGTGTGTGTGTGTGTGTGTGTGTGTGTGTGTGTGTGTGTGTGTCTGTGTGTGTGTGTGTGTGTGTGTATTCAAAGACATTTTATTTCCTCGCTTTTCCACCACTCAGGTGCAGGAAGTCAAGACTGAGTGTCAAGAGGCATGAATTAAAGAGATTAGTGAATTTGTATTGCTGTAAATTCCTTATCTCTGCCTCCCACATGTGACTACATTTTCCTGGCGTTGTTTACACACAGGGCTGCATTATTCGAACATGTGTTATTAGCCGCTAATCTCTAAACAAACATGTCTCTGCTGAGAACGGAGCAACAGGTTTAACAAAATCCTTCAGAGGCGCTGCTGGATGGAGAGAGTTACTGCACATCTGTGTTTCTTCTTCTCCACCCACTGTGGGGTTTAAAATGTCCGAGTCCACTGAGTGATGAAGCAGAGTTACAGTTACCACCCTGAAGATGATTATTCTCCTATAACAGCAGTCTCCAAGCGTTTTATTCCTCTTACACCACAGCAATTTACCAATGATTAGAAATTTTAATAAATGACAGAACAGCTTGTCATACTTTTTATCTGACATCTTCAGGACAGATGAGTTTGTGCTTGGTCTTGGTCTCACTTACGTTATAGCAGCTACTGTATAAACACCTGTTCCTTCAACAGCCTCTCTTTTTTCTCCCAAAGTTATTAAGACAAAAAAAATTGCAGCTTCTCATGTTACCAGGAAACCGTGAAAATCGTAAACTCCTCTGTCCTGAAGATGTCAGAAAACTTAGCGCTTTACCTCTGACACTGGAGACTCCTCCCGTAAACATCAATCTGTTTATCTGTTTACATGGAGCGTCCAGTGTACACATCCCTGCGAATGAAATGTAACTATAGAAACAACTGGTATAATGACTTCTATATATGGACTTACAGACACGCCCATTCAGAACTGTCAGCGGTCCGTGGACCTAATTAGTAACTGGGTATTGGGTAATGTTTAGTTAAAAAAGCATGACAAATTTAATTTTATGGATCATCAGAATGGCAGAATGATCTCCTCTCGTTACTTTCAGGAAGTCCAGCATCAGCGGTGTCTCATTGATACCTTCAATAAACCTCCTGCTGCTAGAACTGGTACAGAGAACCATGGTGCACATCTAATCAAATCTGAAATCTAATTACTGTGCATCAGGAGGATGCTGGAATTAACGAGATCTTGGTATGAGGAATGTGGATAATAATAATAATAATAATAATAATAATTGTAACGAATCAATCATTACTAGCATTATTCTTTTCCACCAGAATAATGTAATGGATCAACTTTAAACATGAAACGAAACAGAAGCGCACGCTTGGATTCGAAGCACCTTTTTAAAGGAGACGAGTTTTAAAGCGTGCCCGCATTATCTACCAGAATGTGTAGTAACTCGGATGAATCTGCAACATTTAGAAATATTCTCCACCAGTTACAATTTATGTAACAAATTAAAAGATGTTTAACACGTTTAAATGTATTCTCCAATTTATATAAGGAATTAGCTCGACTGGCGTGAAATATATCTATATATCTAATCAACACGTGTTGTGACCAGTTATAAATATACATCAGCCATGAAAGGGAATTCATGTATGTGCACATATACATATAGATAATTAACTACAACAGATTATAATTAATTATGGCTATGTATGTGGTCTAGATCAGCTTTTAGGGTTAGCTGTAGTCTAGTTTGGAATTATGAACTCTAAAGAGGGAGTTTATCCTTCTGGCCAGGAAGGAATATCCGTTTCCAGAGCGCGTAGCAAGATCACAGCGTTTAATAGACTCATCACATGAACAAAAACAGAGAAAATCAAGCGTGGGATAATAGATTTTAATAACTAGATGTAACTATGGATACACACGACTAACTCTAAGCAAAACATACATATGTACATCTATATACAAGGAAAGAGAAGGTATAGAGAGAAAGTAATGAAATAAAAGGGAATGGCAGACAAAAACACAACTAATTAGCCTTTTTCAAAACCAGCAACGAACTTAAATCTCCGGTAAACAGGGGTACAATCTTAACGCATGTATAGATCCCTTAACTATACTTGCATGGCTTCGGTTTGAAAGTTCGCGCGAGGTCATGTAGAGTTCGCTGGTTCGTCGCGCCATTTGCAAAAGCCGTGGGCCGTGAGGCGGTTGCATCCTTTGTCCGGGAGAGAGAGAGATCCTGGCTTCCTCTTCCCGGGGCACGTGGCCCCAGGGGAGAGAGAAACCGGAAGTGTGTGAGTGAAGAGTTACTGAAGAGAAGAGACTGAAGACTGAAGAGAGAGGTTTCAAAGCGTGGTGTTGTTTTAAAGACAACACCAACGCACACACCTCTTTGGGCTATGGGCCAATCAGGAAGTTCGATTTGCATGTCCAGGGAGGAGCCCTATTGTTACAGCACCAGAAGTAAGCTGGACACAGTTGCGGTCAAAAACTTCGTCAGTTTATTCAGCACACATGTGGAAAGGACACAGGGCAAACAACAGGTTTATAGAAGGCTTCGAGTCTTCGCAGGATAACGTGATCAAGTTTAAACACACTCTCAAAAGTGTTAGCGCTAGCAGTATAAAAAAAAGACACACACTTTACTACGGAAAAATCAAACGGAGAAAACAGCATCCAACAGAGAACCCATACAACAAAATAGCGGTGACTAAATAAAGTGTGCTAGCTATTTGCGCTAACAGAAAATCAAACACTTGTGCCAACAAACCTATCACAGAGATGTGTAAAATAGAAAGAGGGCTTGAGAGGAAGTCGGAGTCCAAGGTACTTAGCTTAGTTTCAAATGCCGTGAGAATCAGTCCAGAATGAAGTAGCTCAGTCGATTTGGAAGAAACAAACGATACTTCGCGTTCAACCTGTAACATAAGATTCCTTAAATAGAGTGTTAGTGAAATGGAAGACAGGTGCGCGGGATTAGAGACGGGGTGATTGTGACCGAGGTAGTGTGTGGGTGTTGTAGTCCCTGGCGGCCATGTTTGTAGGCCGCCGAGCTTGCTGGGAAGTGTAGTGTGGAGTGTGTGGATGAGAATTCTGGTAATGGAAGTCGCGCTTTTTGCGCGACCTAACAGAGCCCCCCCCCAAAGGGCTCACTCCGGGAGCCTCTCCTTGCCTGGGTCGACCTCTGGGTCTAGGTTTTGGGTATTCTGGATTGATGCGGTGAAATTCGTCCACCATTTCAGGGTCCAGCATGTCCTTAGCCGCCACCCAGCTCTGTTCCTCGGGCCCGTACCCCTTCCAGTCAATGAGGTACTGAAGTTTTCCTTGACGTCGCCGGGATTTGAGAATCTGGTGAATACGATAGGCCAGTTGTCCGTCAACTTCCTGTGGGGGAGGTGGATTAGAAGGGTTTTGAGAGGTGAGGATACCTGTGTGGAAGGGTTTCAGGAGAGAAACGTGAAATGAGGGGGAAATGCGCCAATGTTTGGGGATGGCTAGTCTGTAGGTTACCTCATTGATGGGCCTGATGACTTTGAAGGGGCCGAGGTAACGAGGACAGAGCTTCTGGCAGGGATGTCTGAGGTGCAAGTTTTGGGTGGAGAGCCATACCCGTTCACCGGGTTGGTAGCGTGGTGTTACCTGTCGGTGGCGATCCGCTTGGGCCTTAGATTTTGAGGCTGCTTGTTTTAGTCTCCTATGGGTGCTTGCCCAGACCTGTTCACTGCGGTCAAACCATTCGTTTACGGCTGGTGCGTCCGTGGCCGTGGCGTCCCACGGAAATAGAGGGGGCTGATAACCTAGCACGCATTGGAATGGGGTCAGGTTAGTGGCAGAATGGCGGAGTGAGTTCTGGGCGTATTCCACCCAGGGCAGGAAGCGGGCCCAATCAGAGGGATTTTTGTGACAGAACGAACGGAGCATCCTTCCGACTTCTTGGTTAACCCGTTCCGCTTGCCCGTTGGATTCGGGGTGGTATCCCGACGTAAGGCTCACATTCACTCCCAATTTACCCATAAAGCCGGACCATACGCGAGATATGAACTGCGGTCCCCGATCGCTAACTATGTCTTCGGGGATCCCAAAATAACGAAATACATGCGAGAATATAAGTTCTGCTGTGTGGAAGGCTGATGGTAGATTGGGCAAGGAAATTAGATGGAGGGATTTGGAGAACCGATCTAAAATAACAAAAACGGTGGTGTGGCCTAGAGAATTGGGGAGGTCCGTGATGAAGTCTACTGCGAGGTGTGACCAAGGTCGTTGAGGAGTGGGTAGTGGCATGAGTTTGCCGGCAGGGAAGGTTCTGGGTACCTTAGTTTGGGCGCAGATGTCACAAGATTTGACCGCCTGTAGTACTTCTTGGGCCATGTTGGGCCACCAGTACTTGTGGGACAAAAGGTGGTATGTGCGTAGGGAACCGGGGTGAGCGGTACCGGGAACCGTGTGAGCCCATCTTATTAATCGGGTTCTGTAGGTAGAAGGGACAAACAATTTTGTGGGAGGACAAGCAGACGGTACGTACCTACGTGGGAATTTGTGAAGTAAACTGTCGAACTCCCAGTGCACATTACCGACAAAACAGGAGGGGGGCAGGATGTGGTCGGGTTTGGAAGGTGGTGAATCCCTAGTGTGGAGTCGGGAAAGGGCGTCCGCCTTGTGGTTCTTAGACCCGGGGCGATAAGAAAGGGTAAACTGAAACCGTGCGAAAAACAAAGACCAACGTGCTTGGCGAGGGTTTAGTCGTTTGGCTGTGTGCAGATATTCTAAGTTCTTGTGATCTGTGAAAACGGTAAACGGGTGTTCTGCCCCCTCTAGCCAGTGTCGCCACTCCTCCAAAGCTAATTTTATAGCTAGCAGTTCACGATCTCCCACGTCATAATTCTGTTCTGCCGGCGATAGCTTTTTCGAAAAGAAAGCGACGGGGTGAAGTTTTGGTTTTTCCCCTAGACGTTGGGATAATACGGCCCCCACCCCCGCCTCAGAGGCATCTACTTCTACCACGAAGGGACAGGAAGGGTCTGGGTGCTTGAGGATAGGAGCCGTGGTGAAAGCCGTTTTGAGTCTGGAGAATGCCCCCTCGGCCTCGTGGTTCCAAACCAGACGGCGGGGACCGCCCCGCAACAGAGAAGTAAGGGGTAGGGGCAATCGAACTAAAACCCCGGATAAAGCGTCGGTAGAAGTTGGCGAAACCTAAGAAGCTTTGGAGCTCCTTGATGGTAGTAGGAGTGGGCCATTGTGTTACCGCCGTGACCTTACTTTTGTCCATGGCCACTCCCTCGGGGCTAATGACGTAACCTAAGAAGGTCGTAGTATTAGTGTGGAATTCACACTTTTCTGCCTTTACATATAGTCCATTTTCTAGTAGGCGTGTGAGAACCTGGCGTACTTGAGATACGTGGAGTTTGTAGTTGGGGGAGTAAATCAAAATGTCGTCAATATAGGCCACCACGAATTTTCCTAACATGTCTCTCAGTACGTCATTAATTAGGCATTGGAATACTGAGGGCGCGTTAGTTAGCCCATACGGCATTACGAGGTATTCGTAGTGACCTGTTGTTGTGCTGAAGGCAGTCTTCCACTCATCCCCTTCCCGGATACGCACCAGGTTGTACGCGCTACGGAGGTCCAATTTGGTGAAATATCGGGCTTCACGAAGTTGTTCTAAGGCGGAAGGGACGAGTGGAAGAGGGTAGGGATATTTCACCGAGGCGCGGTTGAGCCCTCGGTAGTCAATGCAAGGCCGAAGGCCCCCTCCTTTCTTGGCCACGAAAAAGAAGCTGGCTGCTGCCGGGGAGGTGGAGTGGCGAATATATCCCTGTTGGAGAGCCTCCTGAATGTATTCGGACATGGCTTTATGTTCTGCTTGGGACAGGGGATATATATGTCCACGTGGCGGAGTCATACCCGGCAGGAGGTCTATGGAACAGTCATAAGAACGATGGGGTGGAAGACCGCTAGCCCTGAGTTTACTAAATACCTCCTTAAGATCGTTATATTCGTGGGGTATACAGACGGTGGGTGCGTTTTCAGGGCTTTCAACGGATGTAGTTGCGACAGTGAGTGATAGGGTGTTGAGGCATTGTTGGTGACAGAAGGGTGACCAGTTGAGTATTTGTTGGTTGGCCCAGGAAATGTGAGGGTTATGTTTTCTCAGCCACGGTAAGCCCAAAACCACGGGGTATCGGGTAGATTTGATGACCCAGAAGGATAATTCTTCGTGGTGGAGAGCGCTGACACGAAGCCCCAGGGTGTGTGTGTGGCGGGTGATGTTTCCGATGGGCGTACCGTCGATGGCCTGGATCTTTAGCGGCTGAGGTAGGGGACGAGTGTCGAGGTCAAGCTGACACACTATTTCCTCGTCAATGAAGTTGCCCGCTGCTCCGGAGTCGAGCATGGCTGTAACAAGAGTACAGACACCTGAATGTTCAAGGTAGACGGGTAAAGTAAAAGAACATGAAGTAACATCAGGAATCTGACTCACCGGGGTTGAACGGGTGCGTTGTCCGCCCCTCGTCGGAGTTAAGCTTGTGGGGCGGACAGGGCAGGAGTGAAGAGAGTGATCAGCGCGGCCACAGTAGAGACATAGGTTCTCTCGGCGTCTCCTTTCTTTCTCGTTGGGGTCCAGTTTAGCATGGCCGATTTGCATGGGTTCGTCGCTAGCGGGGAGTCGGGTTGGTTCAGGGTGCTGAGATGGATGCCTACGGCTGTAGAGAAGTTGATCGAGGCGAATGGCGAGATCAATTAACGAGTCCAGGTTAAGAGGCTCATCGCGGCAGGCCATCTCAGTGATTATGGCGGGATTAAGGCCCTGACGGAAGACAGCTTTTAACGCCACGTCATTCCAGCCGCTACCCGCAGCGATAGTCCGAAATTCTAACGCGTAATCCGCCACTCGAAGTGAGCCTTGTCTCAGTGTTAGGAGCCGTTCCCCGACTTCCTGGTGATCGGGGGCGTGGTCGAACACTCGCCGGAACATGGAGACGAAGGTGTCATAGGAAGCCACCGCATCTCCGCCTCGTTCCCTTACTGCCGCCGCCCACCTTAAAGCCTTGCCTGTTAGTAAGGAGATGAATCGCGCCACTTTCTCATGATCCCCCATTTCCCCACAACAGTCAAAGTATAAGGAGCATTGTAAGATGAAACCCTTACATAAACCAGTGTCACCGTTGTACTTATCGGGTAAGGGCATAGGCAGTCGAGGCGTAGAAAAGGATGTGGGAGCGGCGCGCTGCGTTGCTGTAGCCGTGACTTGAGAGAGAAGTTGAAGACTCTGATCCATTTCTCCCAAGCGTTGTTGTTGCGCGTTGATAATTTGACCGTGTGCTGCGATTGCTTGACGAATTTCCTCCGCTGCGTCCATGTCGAGGCGAAGTATTCTGTTACAGCACCAGAAGTAAGCTGGACACAGTTGCGGTCAAAAACTTCGTCAGTTTATTCAGCACACATGTGGAAAGGACACAGGGCAAACAACAGGTTTATAGAAGGCTTCGAGTCTTCGCAGGATAACGTGATCAAGTTTAAACACACTCTCAAAAGTGTTAGCGCTAGCAGTATAAAAAAAAGACACACACTTTACTACGGAAAAATCAAACGGAGAAAACAGCATCCAACAGAGAACCCATACAACAAAATAGCGGTGACTAAATAAAGTGTGCTAGCTATTTGCGCTAACAGAAAATCAAACACTTGTGCCAACAAACCTATCACAGAGATGTGTAAAATAGAAAGAGGGCTTGAGAGGAAGTCGGAGTCCAAGGTACTTAGCTTAGTTTCAAATGCCGTGAGAATCAGTCCAGAATGAAGTAGCTCAGTCGATTTGGAAGAAACAAACGATACTTCGCGTTCAACCTGTAACATAAGATTCCTTAAATAGAGTGTTAGTGAAATGGAAGACAGGTGCGCGGGATTAGAAAGCGGGTGATTGTGACCGAGGTAGTGTGTGGGTGTTGTAGTCCCTGGCGGCCATGTTTGTAGGCCGCCGAGCTTGCTGGGAAGTGTAGTGTGGAGTGTGTGGATGAGAATTCTGGTAATGGAAGTCGCGCTTTTTGCGCGACCTAACACCTATAATATGGTTTATACCATATTATAAATGAAATTAAGAGAAAGCATGAAATAATGTATCCCATTGCAATATGATATGCATAATCAATCAGGGTATCTCGAGACGATTAACTACATACCAAATTCGATGGACTTATAAAGAATATTACAAGTAAAACATGGTTACAGACATTTAAAATAATATCCTGAGTTAAGACTATCTAAAATCATTAAGGTTAGGCCAAATAAACACACAATATATGTAAACAAGATAACATCACACTATTTAGGCATCGAATAATTACATATAATTACACGTTACATTTGAGAGAGATTTTTCCATTGTGTGTGTAAGGTAAGCTTGTGTGTGTGTGTGTGTGTGTGTGTGTGTGTGTGTGTGTGCATGCACATGTAGGTAGCTTGTGTGTGTGTGTGGGGGGGAGGTTGGTCGTTAGCATTCCAAAGGTATCTGGTCAAACTGGGGCCAGAGTGGTCATTAGACAGATAGGGGTTTACAGCTCAAGGAGACAGAGAAATTTCATTGCTAACCCAGGCTGATTCAGAAATCAGTTTGATACGTTCAGACGTTACATAATAATAATAATAATAATAATAATAATAATAATAATAATAATAATAATAATATAGTGAAGTGAAAATATCTCAAATATAGTCAAATTTGTCTTGTTATTTAATATGATTATTAAACATATTAAACATAAAGCATGAAATTAGTACAAGCATCTAAAAACAGGCTGGAAAATCTTTTATAAAAATCTTATAATAAGAAATACTAGATATACTTCCCCATAATCAAGATATTTTCACTTGCTAAGAGATCATTTTAAGAGAGACTTCATGTTAATCTTGCTGTCGCCTCAGTGATGATGAATGTGGACTTCAATATGTGTAAAGAAATGCAGAAATAAAAACACAGTCACTTTTATCTCACAATCAAACTTTCATTTAAAATGTATAATACTTGTGTTTTGTTTGAAAAATAGTGTGAAAAGATTACACGCTCTTGTGTGATGTTATTTCTCCATCCTATTCTTTCGTCTCTCATGGGATCACTCTTAAACTCAGATCTCTCTCTCTTTCTATTGCTTTTTTAAAAACATTTTGTTTCTTCCCCCCTTCATCTTTTAGCCTCTCTCTCTCTCTCTCTCTCTCTCTCTCTCTCTCTCTCTCTCTCTCTCTCTCTCTCTCTCTCTCTCTCTCTCTCTCTGTCTCTCTCTCCCAGAGGTCCCTCTTTCTCTCAGACTTTTATTTTCATCTCTCCTCACAATAGCTGGAGTTCCATTTCCCCGCGGCAGGTCTGCCGCAGTCGTCTTTCTCTCTCTCTGCTCATTCTCCTGCGGTGCCTTTGACTTATTACCCACAATCCCTACCTTCAGAAGCCTGATGTTCTCACTTCATCTCTATCCTGTGTGATCCAATCAATATTCCTCTGCAAATAGGGGTTACCGCCTGGCGCTCCCACACAAGGAGCGATTTTTCTTTCCCTCTGACAGGCTCCTAGAAGTGCGGCGACGCTCTGAAGAGAGATTTAATGCTCATTTAATAAAAAATAGTGTCCGTTTGCTGAAATGGTGAGTGTCACTTGTGAAAGAATAGCGATGGAAAAAATTGCTCACTGCAGAGTATGTTTAGAACGGAGAAGTTTAGATCAATGCGGTTCTTCTCGATCAGGTTTCCAAGTAAATATGTGCTGATGCAAAATTACAATGCAATCTGATGCTGTTCCTTAACTTGTCTCTCTGAGGAAATCCTCAAGTGTTCCATATGTAGAACCTTAAACAGATTTTCCAATTGGAACCCCTTTAGAAAGCTAAAACCTTTCAAAAGCCAAAGAATCACTGTGGGTCGTATTCAGTGTCAACAACTTAAATCCTAAATTCACATCATTATCTACCAGAGGAACGTTCCTGGTATTCAGAGTCGGGTTACACAGCTGCTGAGTTTCTGAGCTCCACATTGAGATTATTAAGATCACCTGCGTGTAGTTCACACCTCTGAGCAACATTGCCAGACTTTTCCTAAGTAGAAGCATCCGAGATGGAGTTTTTCAATAATGTCCTGGCTGTCAAATGTAATACGATGGAACATAAAAGCAAGAGGCAATTTAAAACTGAAACACTGGTTGGGTGTGGGGGGGGGCTTGTAGGAGATTTTTTTCATGCGTTTAATTCACTATGTTGATTTGTTGAATTAATAAAATAATCAGTGTTTGTTTAATTTGATGCACTCTTCTGTAAAGAAAATGTGGCCACAGTTTGAAGGATAATCTGACCAAGCACTCACCTGCTACACAGAAACTTTAACTTCAGTCATCATTTTATCTTTTTTTTAGCTCTCATGTAGCTTCTGAATAGCTCTTAAGTCTGTACTTACATCAGACTGTCATAAAAATGAGAGGTCCCCATGTTTCTGAAGCACCCAATCACTATTTCCTGTGTTTTGTGGAAACTCTTAAACCGAGTGGTTCATTAATCTGTAGCACCCTGAGTCTTAAGAGTTGTGGAGTCGTTACTGATGTCAATGCCAAACGTTTTATAGCACTTTAAATTGCTAGTGAGCAATTACGCAGTTCACACAGTGATTATAAGGGTCGCAGATGGGAAAACACGTCGAGTACAAAACCTGCAGCGAGATGTAAATAAGCAAATGAAAGGTTTCTAAACATTTAGAAAAACAGAACAGTGAAATGATTTGTCAGGAGCGTAAACAGGGTTAGAGCGGCAGAGCTCCATATGTCCGACTGGAGCCTGAGGCACAGCAACGGTGTCTCTCTTCCAAATATCACTGCCATAATCTCATTATCCACAAACAGGCATGTG
>CM042548.1:13463526-13468526 GCA_023630585.1 Cranoglanis bouderius | reverse complement strand
CAGGACTAGCATCATTTAACACTTTCTCCAGGTGGGTTTTCCACAATCAGACATAAACAAATTTCACAAAAGGAAAGAAGAATATTTTGTGCTTTTCTCTTCTGAAAAATCCAATCAATCAATCAAACAATCAATCAAACAAACAAACAAACAAACAAACAAAAATGTGGAAACTTACACAATAAGTTTATGTGCATATGAGATAAAAATGGCATAAAATATTAAACGTAAAAAAATAAAAATAAAAAAAGGTTTTAGCGAGTAATAATATTTATAATATTTAATAAAAATATAAAAATATATTCATGTGGCACTTACATAGAGACATTTTTGATCTTTCTTTTTTTCTAATCCCTCTAATAAACTTCCTTAAAACCCTTTATTATTCTTTTTTCTTTCTTTCTAAACCTCGGCACTTGAATATGTCTGTGCCGGTTAAAAAAAAAAAAAAAAAGACAGAAGTTACACTAATTACACAGAGAAATGTTTTAAAAATATTTTTGAGTTCTTTTTGTTTTTAGAGAAAAGCAAAAAACATAAACCACACAACAAAATTTCTTTTATATTTTTAATGCATTTTAGAACTTTTTTCTTTTCATTCCTCCCCTTTTTTTTGTAAATAAAAGGCTCTAAAATAAGCCTTTTTTTCATATTTTATTTTTTTTGTTCTCGGGTATTTGAAGCTTATTTGTTCTTTAACTTTTAAGAATTCCTCATTTCTTTAAATAAAAAACGTTCCAAAACATCTAAAGCAGAAATTTTTATTTTTCTTCTTTCTTTTCTGTTTGTCATTTTTTTTTCTCCACCATTAGCCACTAGCCAAAAAAATCAGGGTATCTTCCGTTCATTCCATATCCGTCTTCAAATAAAAAAACGGAAAACGAAAAATCAAATCGTTTTTTAATTTAACATTTCCGTCCTAAAATGAAAAAAATTAAGACGGACTTTAAAAAGAATGAATTGATACATTTTTCTATATTTTGTTTCTGAATATCACTTCTTAAAACTAAATTATGAAAAATGAAATAAAGACAATCTAAAAAAGCTACATTTTCAACGAAGCTACTTTTTCCTCATCGGCATTTGCAAAGGTCAACAGCAGGGGGGGCAAAGACGGCGGCAATGGATTAAAATGACATCTTTAGCAGGACACACAGATGTGATAATAAATATGATTAATAATCATATGACTTACAAAAATATTTCTGAGCACCTATCCGAGGTGGGCGTACAGAAATGCTCTGCAATGAGTGTTCGCAGATTTTGCAGAGAGCACAACGTGAAAAGACGCAGCCAAGTTGATGATGGTCATCTAGAGCTGGCAGTGGCCAGCGCTATAAATGAAGTATGTTTATGGACTATTTTTTAAGTTTATTGTTTTCTAATGTTATGTAAGGGGACGATTGTTATGAAGGCAGTACATTTTTAGCCCCTTAAAAAGTTTTTTCTTAGGCATTTGAATGTCTTTGTGTCTTTTCACAATTCCTAATTCCTTTGTTTAAAAAAAAAAAAAAAAAAAAAAAAAACATTTCCATAGCAGGACTTTGCTTTCTTTCTTTTCTTTTTTTATTTTTTATATGAAAGCACCATAAAAAGTTTTTCTTTTTCATCTTTTTATTGTATTGGATACTTTCTCATTTCCTTGTAGCCAAAAAAGAAGAAGAAAGGGAAGGAAAGCACAATTTTCAATAAAATGAAAGAACATGTCTAATTATCCGACATCACATTGTTCTTCTGAGAGCCGAGCTTTGAAACGAGGACGTTGTAGACGCAACAATAAAGACATGGTGATTTAGCAGCTATTAGAATAATCTCACTTCCAAACTCGTGCCGTGCCGCGTTCATTAAAGCGGCGTTGAAAGAGATAAGTTATGACGTCTCGCGGCTCGGCGGCGTCAGTCGACACGCCGTTTGTAATTTTATAATCAAACACTGCTGTTTATACTCACGACGCTTTTGTTTCCTGCCAACTCTTAATTAGGAACGTCGACGTGGAACATCAACAAAAGAACGGAACGAGTTTTATATCGACCAATTATCATCATGCCGTCTCGCTCTGACTCATTAAAGCGACGGGTTCTCAGCGTTGGTGCCGCGATAGTGCCGAGAGATCACACATTCTCTCATCACCGTGAAGAGAAAAAAAAAAAAAACATCATTTATTCTAAAGAAGAGCTTTGAAGAGACGCAATGAGAGAGAACCGCTCTCCAGGGTTCCTGCACTGGGTTCTCCATCCACCTGAATGCAATGTAAAAAAGAACCAACACATCTCAGTGTGTGTGTGTGTGTATATGTGTGTGTGTATGAAAAAATGAAATGGTCATGAATAAATTCTTTCTTTCTTTCTTTCTTTCTTTCTTTCTTTCTTTCTTTCTTTAGACCTTTCCACACTTTTTATGTCAGAGTCCATCAGTACACTGTGGTTCCTGTTATAGTTCTTGGTTCAGGAACTATTCTGTAGGTTCTCGTTAGTGTTAAACTGTGAACACAGCAATCCGACTTTTTTATATTAGTGTTGTCTGATTCACCAAATACGAGGAAGTTGAACAGTACAGTAGCCCTGTGAGTACACTGCCTGTTATACACACTGTTAATAACACTACACAGACGTTATTAACACTACACAGACTTTATTAACACTACGCAGACTTTAATAACACTACGCAGACTTTAATAACACTACATAGACGTTATTAACACTACGCAGACTTTATTAACGCTACACAGACCTTAATAACACTACACAGACTTTATTAACACTACACAGACTTTATTAACACTACGCAGACTTTAATAACACTACGCAGACTTTAATAACACTACGTAGACGTTATTAACACTACACAGACGTTATTAACACTACGCAGACTTTATTAATGCTACACAGACGTTAATAACACTACACAAACATTATTAACACTACACAGACGTTACTAACCATACACAGACTTTAATAACACTACACAGACTTTAATAACACTACACAGACATTATTAACACTACACAGATGTTAATAACACTACACAGACTTTAATAACACTACACAGACGTTATTAACACTACACAGACGTTATTAACACTACACAGATATTAATAACACTACGCAGACTTTATTAATGCTACACAGACGTTAATAACACTACACAAACATTATTAACGCTACACAGACGTTACTAACGCTACACACACTTTAATAACACTACACAGACTTTAATAACACTACACAGACATTATTAACACTACACAGATGTTAATAACACTACACAGACTTTAATAACACTACACAGACGTTATTAACACTACACAGATGTTAATAACACTACACAGACTTTAATAACACTACACAGATGTTATTAACACTACACAGATGTTAATAACACTACACAGACTTTAATAACACTACACAGACGTTATTAACACTACACAGATGTTAATAACACTACACAGACATTAATAACACTACACAGACTTTAATAACACTACACAGACGTTATTAACACTATACAGTATAGACATAGTGTTACATAACCATTCTCTCTGACAGAAAGCAGGAACAGAAAGCCTGTGTGTGTTACTTTTTACTCTGTGTGTGATATTTTGTTTGTTTGAGGTGAATAATGTGCTCGCGATGAAGATCAGGAGCTTAACGCAGTGGATCTAAATTTCATGAGGCTGTAATGAGGAGCTTTCGGCCGTGCTGATGAGAAAAGCGTTAGTGAGGAGAGACGAGGCAGCCGCTTTCTTCCCTCTATACTCCTTATCTCTTTCCCTCTTCCTTATTCTTTCTTTCATGCATTTCCCTTCCTTTCTTCCCTATATACTTCCTCCCTTCCTTCCTCTTTCTTTCCTTAATTATTCCTTTCTACCTTTCCTCGACCTACCCTCCTGCCCCATCTCTGTTTGCCCTCTTCCTTCTTCTTCTTTTCCTAATTCCTTCATCCAACCATCCTGTTTTCCTTCTTACTTTCTTTTCTTTTCTCAGTGAGGAGTTAGTGATTTGCAGCAGAGGGATTAAATCTGTCAGAGAGGGTTATTGTAGTGAAACACAGCGTGTGTGAGGAAACGTAACCACGTCGGGGAAATTAGTCGTCTGTCCGTGACAGCGGCTCCATCTGTCTGAGACGCCAAAGTGAAATAATTAAAGCAGCGAGCGGCAAAACTCCAATCTGGAGAACTGCCACGTGCTTCACTGCTATCACACGCTCACGTGTAAATTATTCATTATTTTAATATTCTTGTGTGTGTGTGTGTGTGTGTGTGTGTGTGTGTGTGTGTGTGTGTGTGTGTGTGTGCGTGTGCGTGTGTGCCTCAGCAAACTCCACAGTTCTTGAGCACAATTTTTTTAACCATGGCATATTGCACAATAATTGTGCATCCTTAGAATATACTTAGCATCCTTCATTCCCTTTGTGTCTTCCTTTCTTTTCTTCCTTTTCTCTTCCATTCATCTCCTTCATCCCTCCTAACTTCTTTCCCTCTTCTCTTCCTTTCCTCCCTCCATTAATCTTTCTTCCTTTTTTGCATATGTACTTCCTATCTCTTTTTTGATAGTTTTATTTATTGATTAATTGATTAGTTGGTTGATTGATTGATTGATTGTGATATGCACACTTAAAGGGTCCTTCAAAATCAAATCAAAACCCTTATATGAGGCTAAGAACCATAAATGGTTCTTAAATGAGCTTATAAATGAGCTGTGGCTCAGGTGGTAGAGTGGATTGTCCACTAATCACAGTTTCGATTCCCAGCCCACATGGCGAAGTATCCTTGGGCAAGACACTGAACCCCAAGTTACTCCCGATGGCAGGCCAGCACCTTGCATGGTAGCTCTGCTGTCATTGGTGTGTGAGTGTGTGTGTGAATGGGTGAATGAGACACAGTGTAAAGCACTTTGTAGAACCGCTAAGGTTGAAAGGCGCTATATAAGTGCAGACCATTTACCATTTAATTCCAATGAACCTTTAATGAGCTAAATCGACAAATACACAGAGGGGTCATT
>CM042548.1:13338526-13458526 GCA_023630585.1 Cranoglanis bouderius | reverse complement strand
GGAGGAAGTGAAGAGGAAATGAGCTCCGTCTCTGTAACATCACGACCTGAAGGCCACTTTTACAGCACATGAGGTTTGATGGTTTCTTTTCCACCCTTCTGCACTCACTCTGGAATAAACGAGTGTTTTATGAGAGAAAAGGCGGTAAGTGTCTCATTATGTTAACGTTATTGTAGATCGTTAAATCCTCCAGAAGAAATGAGCACAATCAGAAGTTTATCATCGCTCATCATTTAACATAAGTCTCTCTGTGATTTTACGTGTGTGTCCAGTCTTAGAAGGAGAAATGAAAAGTGTGAAAGAAAGAAAGAAAGAAAGAAAGAAAGAAAGAAAGAAGAAATGGTAGAAGAAAGAAAGAAAGAAAGAAAGAAAGAAAGAAAGAAAGAAAGAAGAAATGGTAGAAGAAAGAAAGAAAGAAAGAAAGAAAGAAAGAAAGAAAGAAAGAAATGAGATATTGTAGAAGAAAGAAAGAAAGAAAGAAAGAAAGGAGATATGGTAGAAGAAAGAAAGAAAGAAAGAAAGAAAGAAAGAAAGAAAGAAAGAAAGAAAGAAAGAAAGAAAAAGAAAGGAAATATGGTGGAAGAAAGGAAGAAAGAAAGAAAGAAAGGCTGGAGATATGGTAGAAGAAAGAAAGAAGAAGAAAGGAGATGTGGTAGAAGAAAGAAAGAAAGAAAGAAAGAAAGAAAGAAAGAAAGAAAGAAAGAAAGAAAGAAATAAAGAAAGAAAGAAAGAAAGAAAGGAGATATGGTAGAAGAAAGAAAGAAATGCATCTAATTTTCAAATGCATTTTTTCATTTTATTTTACTGAGATTGTTTAGATGTAGCTGTTTGCTCTCTCTCTCTCTTGGTCTCTCTCTCTCTCCATCTTTTCTTCTTTCCACACTGTTCTGTCCCATCTTTGACCTTGTCAAAGTCCTTGAAGCCGAGGCTTTGTGTTGTCAGTACAGACTCACTGAAGAGGCGAGATGTCACTCCGTCACTCCGTCACCTCACACTCTCTTCTCTGTTCTTCCTCCAGCCTCATCACTTTCTTTCCCTCCATCTCTACCTTTCATTTCAAGCCTTGTTTGATTTTTATGAATTTTTTCAGCAGATGCTCTGTATTTACAATTTTATCAGAAATCCAACACAAAAATATTATCTCCATCTTTATTTATTTATTTTTTATGTTCATTTTTTTCCTATAAGGCATTTTTACTGCTTTAATAGAGACTGACTGGGTGATGAGTTACGAGAGAAATATGAATACATAACAAGGAAGAAACATAAAAACTAAAGGTTAAAAGTAATTAAGAAACATTAGATAGATGGAGGAGATGTGGGAGAAGAAAGAAAGAAAAGAAGAAAATCCTCCTTGCACCTCATGCAAATTGTCTATTTCCACTGACAGTAGGTTGAGCAACAATTTCCAGGGCAAAGTGGGCAGGGCTAAGTGGGGCTCTGACACTGGAGACTACTTCCATACATGTTAAATAAGCATCTCTTTACTTTAAAGAGAGTATGTGGAGTATTTACTTCACCACATCAATGATTCTTTTAATCCATTTATATGAAGAGTCTGCTGTACACGCCCCTGTGAATGAGCTGTTGCTATAGAAAAGATAACGTATTAGAACGAGCACATTAATTTAAACCTGTTATAGAAAATGAATCAACACCTTCTGACCAATCAGAATAGAGGATTCAGCAGGTCTGCGGAGTAAACTGGATGTTATACGCTTCCTTTACTTGTTAGCTGAATTAGCTTTGGCTTCATTTGTGTGATTGACGATGTTTGGGGTAAAAGCGAGATTGTACACATAATTTTTTGACACAGTATTTCCTTTTTTTCTCCGTTTCTGTCTTTTTGTGAGAGTTTTTATCTGATCAGCGTGACTGGTGTGTTTTCGCCACCGTGTTTAAGGTCAAGTCGTTTCCAGCTTTAGAGAATTACAGAGACAAAGTGAATAACAGTGACAGTGTTATGCAATTCGAGGAAATGTGTTTATGGCCGAATCCGTGAGTAAACTCTCCGCTCATCTCCATGCTGCAGTGAAAGAAGGAACGCCGCCATCACACACCTCGCTGTCACCTCCCAGCGCTCGCAGCCCCGAATCCAATTACACTGACGTGACTGGGCCGAGATGAGAGTGTTTTATCACAGGGCTTTGTGGGCTTTATGGGAAATTTGTGCAAGAGGAACGTGAATAAACACCTACACGCCAAGTGGAGTCGACAGTTAGAGTGCGATGGAATGATACGTTTTTTGTAACATTGAATTTGTGGCATTTTCAATGTTTTGCTCTAATCGTGACCAGATTCTAATCATTCATAGACTAGATGTCTGTTTTATTAAGTATGCATATGTATATTTAATTTTTTCAAACACAAAAAATGACTTTTGTATTCAATTGGCAAAAATTTGTTGTGACCTAAAAAAATATAGAAAATTGTAGAAGATTCTTAATATTTTTTTTAAAGATTCAGTGAAAAAATTTAATTTTGCTTTTCAAACCAACAAATCATTTTTCTCGGTTAAACAAAGAAAGAAACAAACAAACAAAAAAAACTAACAAATAAATAAATATTGTATATTCATTCAAAATAAATAAAATCTAGTAAAATATTATAGATAAAAAAATATTTTATCTAGTGCTCTTTAAAAGTGTTTCTCTGAATAATATCTTAAAAGTTAAACAAAAAAATATTCTAATATCATTCATAGAGTAGAAATGGATTTAATTTTGATTTTCAAACCAACAAATCTTTTTTCTTGGTTAAACAAAGCAAAGTGTTAGAATTCAAAAAACTCTCCGATGGACATTTCATTCAGAAAGACTCTCGTGTTGTTTACCTCTGCCATGTGCTTTTTGTTTTCGTTCACGTCATGTCTCCGCCTCCTGTGTTTTCCCCATGTGCTCATGTTTTGGTTTGTGTCATGTCTCCGCCTCCTTAATTCTTATTGGTTCAGGTTCGTCTAATTCATTCTGTGTAATCATGAGTTTCAGCTGTTTGTAATTTTCTTTGTGTTTAAATACGCCACTCCGTTTCCGCTTCGGCGCGGAGTATTTAGTTTAATTTATCTTAGTTTAGTGTTTAGTTTATCATAGTTTATCATAGTTTATCATAGTTTATCATAGTTTATCATAGTTAATCATAGTTAATCATAGTTAATCATAGTTTATCATAGTTTATCATAGTTTATCATAGTTAATCATAGTTTATCATAGTTTATCATAGTTAATCATAGTTAATCATAGTTAATCATAGTGTAGTTTGTTAGAATTTAGATGTGTTTAACCGTGCGCTTTGTTCCGGTGATTCCCAGATCACTACTCTTGTTTACTACAGCCTAGATTATAGTTTGTTTTGCTCATAGTATGGATTCTTCTGTTTGTAATAAATTCTTCTACATTTACTGACGTCTCCCCAGCGCATGCATCCTGACTCCCTCTTCCGTCCTACACGTCTGTGTTACGTAACACAAAGAAACAAACAAAAAAAAAAAACTATAATATAAAATAGATTTAAAAAAAAGAATTATTTGAATAACTGCTCTGTAAAACTGTTTTTCCGAATAGTATCTTAAAAGTTAAATAAAAAAATAATTAACATCATTCATAGAGTAGAATTTTATTAAGTATGTAAATGTACACATATTTATTTGTTTTTTTTTATCTTCAAATACAAAAATACTTTATAAGACATCTGAATTGGCAAAGGTTTATTGACATTTTATTTATTTATTTATTTTTAAAAAACAAATAATCTTATTACACGGATTAAACTGTAGCGCTGTGGCTTTTAACAGTAGGTTTAAAAAAAAAGACAGATTGGTCAGTCAGCTGTCAATCAATTTAAAGTGGGTGGGGCTTATAGACCTGAAGCGCCATATATGACTTCACACATCGTAGCTCATTTCTCATGATGGCCCTAAAAAAATGCAAAAAATAAACCCGGTCTCAGCTCATTCATGCATTATTCAGCTGCTGCTATTAGAAACGTCGCTCAGTCTTCTCGGTGAATAATTGACATGTGGTTAAAGGAGTCACAGTCAGCAAATTGCCACCACAGGCTATGAGCAGAGATCCTCCTAAAGCCTCCACGGGGCTTCATTTTCACTGGATTATACATAAATCGCTTCTTTTTTTTTTTAAGTAATTGAATTGCAGGATTTAACGCTAGCTTTGAGTGGCAAATTTCACCCGAGTCGTACTTTAAATCTATTAATGATGACACAAAGGAGGACGTGGTGGAAAACGGCCATAAAATAATAAAATAACGTGAAGAGCGAGAAACCCAGTGCACACATTTAGAGCAAGGTTTTCTCATTACAAATCAGAATGTGAGAGCAGTAATGTTAATCTTCCCTCTTTTATTTATTAATATTTAACGATGTGCAGTTAAAGGGATTTATTTTTTTTGCTCCACACACCTTTAAATCTGAGCTCTGAGAATGTTAAATAATCCAAAGCTTCACAGCTGCAATGGTGTAATGTTCTAGTGCTAATGGAGAGCGATGATTATGTTACTGAAATTAACTTTAAAATTTGGGGTTTAGAGTACGTTTGCTTGCTCGGAGGAGGAAATGTTTTGTTATAAGATTAGTCACAAGTGGAACATTCCTCAAGAACCTTAGTCTAAAACCTACATCTTACTTATTATTATAACTGTTAAAGATGGACTGGTCAACCCCAGACAGAGCGAGAGAGAGAGAGAGAGAGAGAGAGAGAGAGAGAGAGAGAGAGAGAGAGAGAGAGAGAGAGAGTTGTAACAATATTGCTCATTACTGAAAATAAAATTAGACAACTAAATTCTTACCTAATGTAGAAGTAGACGTCTTATCTTCCATAGTTAGGGCTGTGGATTTTGCTGTGGGAATGAACGTTCACCAGCTAGTCCGCTAGACGTATGAGGGAGACGTAGTGAAACATTAGAAACAGATGCCAAATCCAGACAAAATAAACATTTATTTATTGTTTGTCAAAACATTTACTTTACCTGTGGCCTTGAATGTTTTGTAAAGAAAATCGTAACCTTTTTTGTGATTTGTTTTAGAAATGTAGGCTATTAGTAAAACTGTCGCTAACTCCACCCATCTCTCTACTCTCACTAAATACTAGATAATGATAAAATTACAGTTTCATCCAAAGCACAACAGATCAAACACAAAATAACATTTCTAGAAAACTATTTTTGCCTCGTTTAAGAAAAGAGGTTTATCTAGATTTGATTTTATCAAAAGATGAACAAGAACATATTTCCAAACATGGATTTAATTGTCTTCAAGACAGGAAAACACCTCATGGATTTGATGAAATAATGATTTAGAACACAGGCTGCAGGTAATCACAATAATCACTAGTAATCACAAGTAATCACAGGTGATCACAAGTAAATACAGGTAAATACAGGCAGTCACAGGTAAATACAGGTAATCACAGGTAATCACGAGTAATCACAAGTAATCACAGGCAAACACAGGCAGTTACAGGTAATCACAGGTAAACACAGGCAGTCACACGGAAATACAGGAAATCACAGGTAAACACAGGTAATCAAAGGTAAATACAGGTAAACATGAGCAATCAAAGGAAATACAGGTAATCATGAGTAATCACAAGTAACCACAGGCAATCACAGATAAACACAGGCGATCACAGGTAAATACAGGTAATCACAGGTAAACACAGGTGATCACAGGTAATCACAGGTAAATACAGGTAAACACAAGCAATTACAGGTAAATATAGGTAATCACAGGTAAACACAGGAAATCACAGGTAATCATGAGTAATCACAAGTAATCACGGGTGATCACAGGTAAATACAGGTAAACACAGGCAGTCACAGGTAAATACAGGCAATCACAAGGAATCACAGGCAATCGCAGGCAATCACAGGTAATCACAGGTAAATACATGTAAACCCGAGCAATCACTGGTAAATACAGGTAATCACAGGTAAACACAGGTAATCACAGGTAAATACAGGTAATCACAGGTAAATACAGGTAAACCTGAGCAATCACTGGTAAATACAGGTAATCACAGGTGAACACAGGTAATCACAGGTAAATACAGGTAAACCTGAGCAATCACAGGCAAATACAGGTAATCACAGGTAAACACAGGTAATCGCGAGTAATCACAAGTAATCACAGGTAAACACAGGTAATCGCGAGTAATCACAAGTAATCACAGGCAAACACAGGCAATCACCGGTAAATACAGGTAATCACAGGTTGACACAGGCAATCACCGGTAAATACAGGTAAATACAGGTAATCACAGGTAAATACAAATAAAAAATGTAACATTGCCATGTCTGCTAATGATGTCATTAACTGTACTGTAGTAACGGTTGCAGTGAGACGTATGTTAGAAGTGGAATATTACGTGGCGAACACAGATGAGCGTATGAGTGATAAACAGTGAAACGTGTATAAAAAATGTTGAATCCAGATTATTTTTCTGATTTGTGACTGAATGATAAACAGGAAGCTTGTCAGCATGTTCTCACTCTCGCTCTCAGTCCAGCTATTTCTGGGGATGATATTTCCACTTTCCTCATGAAATGTCACTCTCTCTCTCTCTCTCTCTCTCAAACACACACACACACCCTTAAGCATCTCTCTGTTCAGGTTAATGGACTAATGACATTTAAATGAGGGAGTCGCGGCCTCGCTTTTTTACACACCACTAATGCCACATTACATACATTTACACACACTTATCAACTAAACGCATACTGGACCACATGCAGTCATTTTAGAGGTTCTAAAGGTCCTGTTTATTTCACTAGTTATTAAAAATTAATTTAGAATGAGAAAGTCTCCTTTTCCTGTGGGAGATATATATCGGAATATATATTTATTCTCAGCTTCATTTTATTTTAATTATCTTTTTTTCCTGAACTGGGCCTGCAGGTTGTGGGGGTATTTACAGCGGTAACAACCATGTTGTTTGTAGGTGATGTTCTCACAGCACCATCCACACTGGACCTTGAATATTTCGCTGCTGATTGTGGATGAAATTCAGCATCTCCATATTCGAGGCCATGGTTCTTTCCTGGGAAAAACCATGATGCTCCATTCAGGTTTCAGGAAAGACTTTGGTTTAGGAGTTTAAATATCTCAGGATCTTGTTCACGAATTTAATGTGAGATTGATAAAAGGATCAGTTCAGAGGTCGCTGTACCAGTCTGTAGTGGTGAAATAGGAAGTTGGTTCATGGATGAAGCTCTCATCTCTATCCTCACCTGTGGTCATGAACTGTAGGTAGTGACTGAAAGACTGAGAGAATCCATATGTTTAGTAACGCTGTACAGTTCCTTAATTAATGCTTAATTACTTACTAACTAAGCAGTAAGTAATCATGTGTTACCATAGTAGGTTTTCAATAATTACTAATCACTATAATATACTAAATTGTTGACTAAAATGTAATGACTAGTAACTAATGCTGACAAAATCATGAAATTTTGTTATCCAGGTTTGAACCACTGTGTTATCTTCAGTGTCAGTGTTGTTTACTGTCTTTACTTTGTTATTAATGAAACATTAATGAATTATTCTTTGTGTTCCCACAAGTAAAGTGACAATGTTACTATGATCGTTATTATTATTAAATCACTAGTAACTAGTATCTAAAGTTGGATAACAAGTCTTTACAGTTTTGTCAACATCGCAGTGATAAGTAGCATAATTTATTCTGTAAGATTAGTTCCTAAATATTTATCCTGTGTTTCATGCTTCCTGTGTTGCTAGCTACTTCCTGGTTTTGATCCTTGCCTGTGTTGTTGTTGTTGTTGTTGTTGTTGTTATCCCTGTTTGTCATTGCCTGCCTGTCTTATGACCCCTGACCTCTGCCTCACACTTTAACGATGATTTATGGATCCCTTTTAATAAACAGCAGGCTGATCTTTAACACTTGCGTCCTACCTCTCATCACTGCACGTTACAGCAGGAGAGCGTGAGGAGCCTGACAATCCGAGAGAACTTCTGAGTAAAGACACTGCTCCTCCAGGAGCTTCAGAGGAGCCAGGCCAGGTGAGGTTCTTTACTAATCGGCTCCTGGTAGAACTGTCAGGATCGGATTCATCCCACTGGACGGAGACCTCACGGCAGACCCAGGACCCGCTGGAGAGATTCTGGTTTGCTTTGGAATACCTGGGAAGTCTGATCTGACCTTCTCAGTCTGTTGCCACCATGACCCCCAACAGGAAAATGAAAGAATGAATGAAACTTGTTGTCACATTGTGCTCCAGATTGATGATCATTGTGAACATTATCTTGCACCACCTCCATAAAATCCTCCTTCAGGTCAAAATATCTCAAAAAGTCTTTTGGTTTGAGTCATTTTCCTGGTAAAGTGTCTCCTGCTTTTTACTCAAGTGTGCCTTTATACAACATTGGATGTATCGGCTCACTAACTAGCCAACGGATTTCCATCAAAACAGATCCAATGTTATATGTAATGAAATAGTGCTCCAGTATTACATTTCTAAGCAAGAACAAGAACTTTTTTTTTATGTTGTACCTTGGTGTAAAATTTTTAACTTAAAACCTAACATTTCCTTTTCCTATCAGGATTTTTTATAAACAAACCTGGATCCAACAACTCGTGAGATCTGAGACACGGTTATAGAGTGACACGGTTTTTATGCCGGCGTCCGTGTGCTGTGTGTCGTCCTGATGAAGAGCCGTCATTAAACCTGTTTGTGTGTTTATGATGCTGAAGAATCGAGGCTCGTCTGTGTTTCCTCGCATTATCTTTCCTGGCCAGACTTTTCTCCTTTCATATGTGTTCAAGAAAAAAAAAAAAGTTATTTGATTTGAGTGTGCTGGTGTTTGAGGAAGTGAGAAGCGGAGTTCAGGTGCTCTATTGGAAAAATGTTCTGTAATTGAATTTTAATAGATTGCTAAAAGAAGGTCATTAATCATGTGGAACCGCAGATGAATATTATTTAGACCGAGCACGGCAAAGTGTAAAGGCACAACGTTAAAAGCCATTAATCTTACCCACAATGCACCAGGTTCAATGAGCCAACAGAGGTCTTGCCGTCCTAATCATTCCTCCCTAATGTGTTTTTTCCCCCCACTAATAACGACTCTTAATGAAATACAGCGTTTCAGCACTTTTTAGTTTCCTACATATTCACTTTTACTGCTTATGTTTTTCTTTTCTATGAGGCCACAGAGAGGCACTTACTGCGTTTCTGTCTCTGTTCTCCATCGAGTGCTCTTTTTACACAAATATTAATGCTGAAAATCAGCACATATATATCTGTGTAAAGTCGTCCGTCATGACGTGTCATTTAATTAATTAAACTTTCTGTTCAGGGTTTTTTTTCTTAATGATGTGAAATAAAAGCGATGTTTAACTCTCTGAGTTTTTTTTTTTATATCTAACACATAAATCATCTGTTTTCCCTGTGTACCTTTTTTTTTTTACATTCTTTATTAGTCTACATTATTTTGTATAGTGTACCTGTTACGTTACTTGGGTGAAGAGTCAGATAGGATGCACTCGCAGGGGAAAGTGGTCAGTTTATTAGGAACAAAAAACACCCGAACATCATTAAACAGGAATCGCAAGGTTTACAGGGCAAAATCCAGAGAGACAGGAAACATTACTCCAAAGGATAACAAGGCAAAAATCCAGGAAGTAGCGAGGAATCCATTCAGGAACGCGGGAGCGCCGGGTAAACAAAAACTCCAAAACTAGCGCAAGGACCAGGGAACACCTGGTAAACAAAAACCTAGGAAAAAACTACGAAGCTTGAGCTTCCTCGCTACCGATCATTATCATTAGGAACATATCGTTAAGTTTAACTATAACGATTCCCTTTCGGTTATTCTAACTCATCACCATTATTCAATATCAATATACTTCAATTCATTTCATTCTAGTTCAATCTACTTCATTCTAGTTCAAACTACTTCAATACTCCGCCAAGACGTGGACAAAATTAGGGGTTTTAGTACCAAAGGAAATTAAGCACGAATGAGAAGAAACACACAACACCTGGAAATAATGATTAGAAAATAACAGTTGAACCAATGACAAAATATGGGAGGAAACATAACGTGAAGGACCAATGAGGAAATGGGGGCAGAGACATGATGTAAACAAAAACAAAGGAGCACATGGCAACGTAAACAAAACCAGAGTCTTTGTGACAGGAATGTCCAGCGGAGAGTTCCTTTTAATACTAGCGCTAGAAAGCGCATAGACATGCTGCTCCATAGCGGGGCAGCGATTCATGCTGTTCCTTCCCGGCGCAGCGATTCATGCTGTTCCTTCCCGGAGCAGCAATTCATGCTACTCCTTCCCGGAGCAGCGATTGGCGAGAGCTCTAACAGTACCTGACAGTCTAGTATGTTTACAGACAAGCAATCCCATCATGCACCACTGAACACAAGGGTTTGATGTTCCATACACTTGTATATTTATTAGAATTAAATATTTCCCAGGTGTGCTCCATGGCTAAGTAACTATAAAGTTAATGGAAAAAATATTTTTGACTTAAATTTGCAATTTAATTTCATTTAATGAATTACTTTTTATTTGAATTCTTTTATATTGATATTACTAGGTTTCTACTAGCATTTTATTTTGGGGTTATTGGGATTATTTATACAATGTGTACTGTTGATTTATTTATTTATTTTTATTTTTAGCATTTTTTATTATAAATATACTCGCCAAATATTAAAATTCTTCTTATTTTTGCTTTCTCTTTTCTTAATATTATTATTAAATATATCATGTACTGTATAATAGGTATATAATAACATTTATTATATACTATATTAAGTAAAAATATATTATACTTTTTAAATGAATAATAATAAATAATATATGTAAATTCATCATTACTGGTCTGCATGTGGACATCCACCTTGAGTTGAAGTCCGATATTGTCTGATCCTGAGTCTGATCCACTCTTACTGAACTGCATCAGACTTATTTCTGATCTCTTTCCCAGCTGCTTTACTTCCAGCTTGTCTTCTCTGCACGTCCTTTAAAACGAGGTTTAACAACAAGACAAACTGCATTTTACACACCACTAAAACACCAGCAGCTGTTTCTGGGTAAACATCGTAGAAGTTAATGGCCAATGTTCTCGTCTATATACAACACCCCGTAACCCTGAGCAGTGTGTTCTAACAGGGAAACGGCGGGGTGTTCTCACTTCTTATCTCCTCGACATTCTCAGTTCTCTGTTCTGCATCATGGAGATTTACACTAGATACTAAAACGCTAGGGTTTCAGAAAAGAGTTCTTATTACAATCTATTCTAACACGTGAAGACTGTAGAGAAGAAACCACGCTGGAACAGGAAACATAATAGTTAGTAGTAGTAGCAGTAATAGTAGTAGTCAATAGTAGCAGTGGATATAGTAGTACTAGTAGTAGTTTTACTAAGAGTTACATACTTGCAGTAGAAAGTAGAAAGAGTTGTAGTAATAGTAATAGTTTCGTAACTTTATTAGTAGTAGTAGTAATTAGTATTGTAATTAGTAGTAGTTCTACCAACAATAGTCCCAGTAATAAGTAGTAGTAGTAGTAGTAGTAGTAGTTGTTGTTGTTGTTGTTGCTGTTGCTGCTGTACTACTGACAGTTACTAGTAATCGTACTAGTAATAGCAGTGATGGTAGTTATTATTATTATTATTATTATTATTATTATTAGTAGTAGTAGTAGTAGTAGTAGTAGTTTGAGTAGTAATAGTAGCATTTGTAGTAGTGTTATTTTTGTAGCAGTACTAGTAGTAGCTGGTAGTATTAGTAGTAGTTACTGAGAGTTGTAGTAAGAGTTAGTACTAGTAATAATTATAAAAAGAGCAGTTGTGGTTGGTAGTAGCACTAGTAGTAGTTAGATGTAATTGAATTAATAGTAGTAATAGTTAGCCTAGTAGTAGTTACACTGCAAAATTATTATTATGTATTTTTTTTTTTTTTTACCTAAACCAACTTAATAATGTTTCACTTTAAAAATAATGATTAATGTTTTATTTTAAAATCAAGGTTTTAAATGTTTTAAAGTGAACATAAGCACCAATTTTATTTTAAGTGCTGATGTTCTCGAATGACAGGCGTCTCAGTGTCAACAAGAGCAGACAATTTCAGAGAAAATTTCATACCATCACCACAAGCTTCAGCATGATGTATTGTGTAGCATAAATATAATATAATATAATATAATATAATATAATATAATATAATATAATATAATATAATATAATATAATAGCCTAATATTAGCAAAAACTTGTAGCAAGCATTCTCACTTTGGCTACAGCTAACTACGGCTTGACAGGTAGCATTAACTATATACTGTATAATAAGCTAACTGTAGTGCAGCACCATGTTTACATAGCTAACGCGTTATATATTTTTCAAAAAAAGTAGTAAAAAAGTGGATGTGAAAGAATCTAAGAGTGCAGATGATACAGTATTTACAACAGTTTGCCCTCTCCTTCCTTTCAGTTTCTGTCATGTGTTTTTTCCCGTCACTCGAGCCTCGTAATGGATCTATAAACACTGTAATAGCCTTAAATCAGATTAGAAAGACAGATTAGAATAACTCTGCCCATTCCAGATTAAAATGAAGGATGGAGATTGAGTTCTCTGCAGAATTGAAGCTCGGGTTTCAGTTTTATAAGTATAGATCTGTATCAGAGTGGAAACAGGTAGTGCGGGTATTGTTTTTATTTATTAATGAAAGAGGAATCTCTGTTGTGTCTATTTGGTCTTTTGGTCTATTTGATCTTTAGAATTTTTTTTTTAATTTCTTTTCATCTTTTGGTCTATATGATCTTTTGACCTTTAGATCTATTTGATATATTTTGTCTTTTAATCATTTGATCTTATGATTATTTTATGTGTTGATCATTTGATCCATTTGATCTTATGAAATTTGGTGTATTTGATACACGTATTTGATCATTTGGTCTGTTTGATCTTTAACTTTTGATTCATATTGATGTTCTAACCTTTGGTATATTTGATGTATTTGATCTTTTGATTTATTTGATTGTGTCTATTTGAACTAAGAGATAAAGATTAGAAATCTTCGTAAGCTCAGCCCTCAGCATCATTTTTGCCATAGGCACATTTGTAATAAAAATTTGTATTTGTGAAGTGGAGCAAAACACATTTTTGTTGTTATGGAATGAAAACCAGAGGAACCTTGATCAGCTTTGGGAGATCTGTATGTCCTCTCACATACATTTTTACAGTGCTGGCATTTTTTCGAGGCCAAAGCCAGCTTCTTCCGCAGCAGTGTGTTGGAAACCCATCAAACTCTCCTCGGCGGATGAGATGGGTGACCGGCTTGGCGAGCGTACAGTAAACATAGTAAACGCCATGTCGAGGTTTTCCAGTCGATAATGGAAAGCAGCTGCAGAGCCGCAGGGTCTCTGGATGGAGAAGTGCTCATCACGGGAGGTAAACATTCGCTTTTTGGCAGTCCTGTTATTACAATGTGGCTCTTGAAGTCATGTGAAAGAAGTGAAATGATGCCAAAAAATAAGTGAATGAAAATTAATTGCTCAAATAAAATTTGTGTCTAAGTTTCCTGGCCATCATCAGTAACACTGAAATATATTATTCTAAATATTAAGACATGTAGAATTTTACTTGTGTATTTTTCCATCATTTAAAATTTTTTATACAAATTTTAAATTTATAAATAAGAAGATATATCAATTTAGATGAAATTTGAATTTAAATGCTTGGGGAAATATCTCAAGTGTAAAATCTTGTGTGATTTTACAGAAACATTTGGAATAATCAACAATGTAGGGTGTGGTCCAGTTTCTTCATGCTGGCCTGTAATTGGCTGGCACCCTTTTGATATCATCTTGCCACGCAGTAGCTGAAAGAAACATACAACAACCATTTCCCTCAGGTCTGTTTCACAAAGCGAGTTGAACAAACTCAGAGTTGCAGAGTAAGTTTTGAGCTGACAAAACCAAACTAATCCAACACGGGTTGATTAAGGTTAACGGGTTTCATTACACTGGTTAACAATTTTCTCAGTCAACCCAGGTTTTAACCCTGAATCAGTGTTTACTCAGCGTGCATGTGCACATAAAAGCCAAGCGTTTGCAGCAAACAGCCGATAGCGTTCAACATGGAAAAAAGCGGGTGTGCATACTTCTGGTTGAAGAGATTATTATGCGGAAATATGAGGAATTTAAACCTACACTAACTGCAAAAATCACACCGTTGTGGCTGCCAAAGCTTGGGAATATTACTGAAAGTTTATTTTTATAGGCTCACAATGAGAATAAACGAATTGAAAATGTATAACTCCAACATATTTCAAAATTTCATTTTATATAAATGTCCATTTTTAAATTACATATTAATAAAATAAATTTGTGAAAATATATTAGGACAGGATTAACACCACTGCATGACATGTACAGTATCACTCGCAAAGAACCGCAAAGCAACACATACAGTTTGCGGTACAGTAAGGGCGTGGCATCAGCGTGTCAGATTTTTAATGTGTGGCTCAAGAAGCTGGCAGAGATAAACTGCATCATCTGCCCAAAATCCATATCTTTCATACAGATGGTCAACACTAAAGGGTTAACTTGTGTTTATTAAAGAGTAAACACTTCCATTCCTTTCTTTTTCCATCATCTGCACTGATTATTGCTGCAAAAGTACACTGATATTAAAGTGCCAGTCTGTAATTTTTACTTCCCTCTCCTGCCTCCAAGCTGAACTGAAATTACAATGAAAACAAACCTCACATTTTTTCTCTTCACTGTATTTTGAAGCTACAATGCCTTTATTTTAAAAAGAGTTTTCCTTTTAAGAGAATGTTGGGTTGAGGACAAAGGTAACAGCTAGGAGTGGAGCTAATTTCCAGGCCAGAAAAAATACAAACAGAATTCTGATACAAATGAAAAAAGTAATAGTACTTGAATAGATTCAACTACTATAGAAGAAGTAGTATTATAGATTTTTTTTTTAAATAATAAAATAAATGTGTCTCTAAAATAAAATGTTTTTTACAGGTCTAGAAGAACTTTGAAAAAAATCCCAAACTGCACCTTTAATTTCTTAGAACGAAGCCAGAAAATGGCGTCTGTCCATATTTATGTGTTTCTGACTGTAATGTATTATATTATAAAACACATTACATTATTACCAGGGGCTTTATATCCTGTGATTCTGCACAAACTCATCTTTGCAGTGATGTCAGTTAGTGAACACTGTTAGCAGATGGAAATAATAAATGGAAAAGATGTGCAAAGAGGAAAAAATATACATTAAGGTGGAAATAAAAAAACAGACAGAATGAAAGATGGAAATAAATCAGCAGCACGTCTCTGCTTTGATTATTTTAACGCTGTATTGGTAACACAGTCTTTTTTTTTTTTTTTTTCATCCAGATTCACCGCTAGCTGGAAAAGGCCATTCAACATCACAGAAGATTAGAGAGTGAAAGATTCATGGAGAAGTGATGTGTGCTGTTATCTCCAGCTCTGTACGGAGATTTTATAAGGAAATTAAAGCAACTTGCTATTTAACAGGTTGTATGAAAAAGTCATATGCAAATTAACAATGTGTGCCGGATCAACAGTGTGTGCTATTTTAATATGCAGCTGAATAATGAGAGTGGAAGCCATTTTGTTAAATTAACTCTTTTATGCACAACATACAGTATATATTTATGTACAGTGGATTTAATCTATCTATTAATCCATCCTGTCTGTCTTTCTCTTTGTCTCTTTCTATTTCGTCATGTCTCAGTTTCTTTTCTTTCTTTTTTCTTCAAATTAATTATTTAATTTATTAATTCATTTATTTATTCCTACCTCCATCCTCTTTCTTTCTTTCTTTCTTTCTTTCTTTCTTTCTTTCTTTCTTTCTTTCTTTCTTTCTTTCTTTCTTATATGCATTCTGTCACTTATTACAATCATTATCCTTTTTTTATGTTTTGTGTAATTGACCCTGTCAGAGCAAGTAACTAATGAACTAAATGTAATGTGTAATTATATTAATGTATTGTTATATATAATTATATACTGATTTATATATTTGTCATATTTATAAGAACACTTAATTCATTTAGGCAAGGATACTTTTAACATAAATAAATAAATAAAAATGCTGTGAATAAATCTATAATTATCTATCTATTCATCCATCCTATCTTTCTTTCTCTCTTTGTTTCTTTCTCTCTTTCTGTCTTCTTTTCTTTATTTGCATCTATTTGTTTGTTTGTTCATCTTTCTTTACTTCCTGTCTCAGTTTCCTTTTAATCAATTAATCAATTATTTGATTACTGCTGCCATCCTTTTTCATCTTTCTTTCTTTCTTTCTTTCTTTCTTTCTTTCTTTCTTTCTTTCTTTCTTTCTTTCTTTCTTTCTTTCTTTCTTTCCTTCTTTCTTTCTTTCTCATATGCTTTCTGTGACTTATTACATTCTTTACACTTTCTTTATATCTTTCCTTCTTTATCTCCTTTTTTGTTCTGTTCTCACTTATTTATTTCTACTTTTTTTAATTCACTAAATGTGAAATAATTTACGGGTGGTGTGTAATTATACACATATATTGTTATATATGATTATATAATGCTTTATACATGTATGTCATATTTATACAGTTTATTCATTTAGGCAAGGCTACTTTTAGAATTCCACATTTAACATTAATTAATTAAATTAATTAATTAATATACTGTGAATAAATGAAAAGCTGTCATTTTCCCGAGGCCGTCTATCCTCTCAGCAGGGATAGTGAAGGTAATTTATTTATAAACTCAACTTTCTGTGAGTCATTACAGGAAGTTTTGAGTAAAGTCGGAGGAAAGGTGGAGGAAATCTGCAGCAGCACCCACATGCTGCTGCTCTACACAACAACACCGTCAGTCTGTTCTGACAGATCTTAATATAGTTAAGCTTATATAACCATGAATTACAGCGTTTGTGCTGAGTCGCTCTTTACACTCAGCTATGACTGTGATAAAAAACAACTCCAACTCGCTTTAACAGATGTTTTCAGTTTGTTAATTTAATATGTAAATTATCTTAAATTTGTTACAAAGTAGTTGTGCTTAGATTAAAACTTGCCATCATTTATTTTAAAAAATCTATTTAATATATTTTAACTAAAATACCTCAGCATCAACATTACGGCTTTAGTGTCTTTTTGAAGAATGTCTTAATTGGCATTAAAATATGCAGATTTAGACACGCTCAGTGTTAGAGTATCTGACCAATCAGCATCTTCGCATCAACATTATTATTTTATCCTTCACTTATTTATACATTCTTTATTTCTTACTTTGTTCGTCCAATTAGTTTTACCTTTCTTACTGGCCCATTTTCATTCTTATTTTCTTTCTGTCTTTTATTACATTCTTTATACTTCTTTTACAGTTGCTATAGAAATCTCTCTTATAGACAGCTGAAGATGACATCTAACAGAGCACCATAACGACCCAAAGGCACAAATCCAAGTCAACAAACCAATGGCTTCAGAACAAGAAGATCAAAGTTTTGGAATGTTGCAGTCACAGTCCAGCTCTAAATCCTATTGCAACCCAAACCTGTGTATTTTACTGAGTGTAATATATTGGAAATGAGAGACTCAGATCTCCGCTTTGGAGTGTGATAGGACGAAAGTAAGTGCACTCCTGTGTTAGTCTTGACCTCCCTAACGTACAGTGTGAATTTGAGGAAAATCAGAGAATGATGAATTTTTCACCTAAAAAAACACAAAGGCCATTTGACCATTTTTTTCAGGTAAAAAAATGACATTCTCAGATCTTCACCATTTTCACAGAAGGCATTAAAGAGGTCACAACTGACACTGGAGTGCACTTAGTTTTGTTCTATCATGCTTCAAAGATGAGATCTAGCATAACATTATATAGCATGGTATGGCATAGTACAGTACAGTACTGTGTGGTGTAGTACAGTATAATAGATTGTATTGGACAGTATAGTATAGTACAATACAGTACAGTACAGAGTGGTGTAGTACAGTATAATAGATTGTATTGGACAGTATAACATGGTATAGTAGTTAAATATGGATGCTGTAATAGATAGAATATGCAACGAAAGGTAACCCAGATAGCAAGTGACAGCTGGCCCAGTTGTGGCCCACATTCTTCTGGCCCATATACCACATGGAATTATGGTAATGACTCAACCTGAGTGTGGCTGGCTTTTGGGCCCGATGTGGGCCACATCTCAGAAATGGCGTGGGCCACATGTCGTAGATAGTGACTGACATCTGGGCCAGAATGATATCTGACATCTTGGCCAGATCTGTCCCACATCTAGATACTAGATGCAATAGTCTAATTAACCTATAATAATAAAAATAATTTTTTAAAATATGTAGTCTAAATTGCTTTATTAAAATATCAGAATCATATAAATACAGAATTCCAACAGTATTTCCTCACAGAACTGATACATTTTCTATGAGCAAAACTATTAACTCATTAAATATTTAACAATGTATATTATTTTTTTAGTACAAACTTTGTTATAGATTTTTTTATTTTATGACTTCTACATTATTAAATCAGTACAAAAACATTTTAGATTCCCAAACATTAGTTTTCTAGGCAAAAAAAAAAAAAATGTTACAGAAAAATGTTTGTACGTCATTAAAGAAAGCAGCATATTACGTAAGAGACACTTTTCAGACAAAAAACACAATGAAGGCTGCTGGGTTTTGCTGCAAAACTAAGAAGCAAGTGTGAAAGTCAAAGTCTCCAGAAGAACTGTGGCTGGTTCTGCAAGATGCTCAATAAAACTTACCAGCTCATTTCCTTATAAAACTGCACTAATTGTACCGGAGCTTACTAGTTTTATTTTTATTTTTATTTTTTGTCACACAAAAATTGACTTTGTTTCAATTACTACTGTTTACTGCTCTTTACGGTATATTTTTTTAAATGTAGAAACATTTCATTTCATAATTTTGAAGGCATCTTTGCTCTACAGCATTCTTTCCATGTGCCTAAAACTTGTACTATATATATATATATAGGAAGCAGTAAAAACTTTCTTTCCCTTGCATGTAATATATTGTCAGTATATACTTATTTGTGTTCAATAAAAAAAATAAATAATAACATAGGAATGAATTAGGAGTGCTGTAAACTGAATCCTACCTCTCACAAAAATCTCTGTGACTTCTCTTATAAAACAGCATTTTCCATTGTAAACTCCAAATATAGCTCACTCCAAAATGAATATATAATGGAAAACATGAAGGATGGTCAACAAAATTTTGCTTTCTTCCTTTACATGGAAAACTGAATAACCAAGCAGCATACTAATCTGGCTGACACACGACGAGCTGAAACTCACCCTAAAACCGGTTTGTTGCACATAGGCCATATCTGGCCCATGGCCCAGACACAACAAGCCAAAACTCAGCCATGCACTGCACATGAACTTTAACTGATATCGATCAATAAAACTTTCATATTTGTCTGAACCAAACCTGTGTATTTTACTGAGTGTTAAATATTGGAAATTAGAGACTCAGATCTCCGCTTTGGAGTGTGATAGGACAAAAGTAAGTTCACTCATGTGTTAGTCTTGACTTCTCTAACACACAGGGTGAATTTGGGGAAAATCAGAGAATGATGCATTTTTCACCAAAATAAAGTGACTGTACAGGCATGGGTACAGCACAGTGTGGTGTAGTGCAGTGTAATAGATAAAATAAACACATTCCTATCCAAGCTCATGCACTGCACATGTACTGTAACTGATATCAACCATACAAATGTTTACACTTGTGTGACCAAATCACCTGTCAGTCAGCTCAAACATTTTGTACATACATGTATACGCAGACAGACGCTCTCTCTACTCTCCTCTCGTCTCCTCTCCACTGCTCATCGTCTGCTCCACTCGGAGACGAAGTTTGTTTGTTTCTGCATCGTGAGCTGTAATTAACGTTCCACTAATTACTGTGATTTACACTGACAAAAAGGCAGAGAGGAGAATAAACACCCTGAATCACTCACATAACTTTAATATGCACTGACTGACATTAAACACACACACACACACACACACACACACACACACACACACACACACACACACACACACACACACACACAGATATAGATGTCCTCTGATTACAGTACAGTTCTGCACTGTACTCTATAGATAAGCATTTAGATTATTTTGATTACATTTAGATCAACACTTGAAACACTATGTGCACATTTATTAGGTTTCAAAGTCATATGTTTTGTATCACAGCCCTCTGAATTTGGGGGAAAAACTCAGCATTTTTATCATGCGGAAAATCCAGAAATCATCCTAAACATCTCATTAAATTATGTAATGGAGATAATGTGCCTTAATATTGTCTATTAAAAACATCTGTGTTAAAATTTAACTGGTAATGAAGTGCTTACTTATTCAGGTTTAGTTTGTGTGTGTGTGTGTGTGTGTGTGTGTGTGTGTGTGTGTGTGTGTGTGTGTGTGTGTGTGTGTGTGTGTGTGTGTGTGTGTGTGTGTGAGATGATGATGATGATGAAGAAAGAAAGAAAGAAAGAAAGAAAGAAAGAAAGAAAGAAAGAAAGAAAGAAAGAAAGAAAGAAAGAAAGAAAGAAAGATTAAAATATTGGATGGATTGAAGAATAAAAAATAAAATAATAACAGTAAGAAATGGAAGAGCAAAAGATTTTAAAAAATGAATAAAGAAAAAAATGAAAAGGGAGACAAAGTAAGAAAGATTTAAAAGGAAAAAAGAAACTGACAAAGAAAGAAAGAAAGAAAGAAAGAAAGAAAGAAAGAAAGAAAGAAAGAAAGAAAGAAAGAAAGAAAGAAAGAAAGAAAGGATGAATGAATGAACTGAGGGATAAGAAAAGAAATGGAAGAATAATAGAAGAAAGAAATAATGACTGAAGAAAAGAAAAAGGAAATAGCCAAAGTGTGACAAAATAAGAAAGATAGAAAGGAAAAAGAAACAAATGAAGAAAGAAAGAAAAATCAAAGAATTGATGGATAAAAAAGAAGATGGAAGAATAATAGAAATAAATAAAGAAAGAATAAAGAAAAGAAAAAGAAAATATGTGTCTGTGGGTGATGACAATGACAATGACGTTGATGATGATGAAGATGAAGATGATTTTATTTATCCTTTATTTGACCACGATAGTCCCATTGAGATATAAAATCTCTTCTTCCAGGGAGTCCTGGTCAAAATGGCAGCACAAATAGTTTCACATTAAAAAAATAAAAATAAAACAATTTAACAAATACATAAAATGCAACACATAAAACAAATGACGCATAAATAAAATTATATCCAACACTCATATGACCGCAAGTTTCCTTCAGGTTGGTCTGTAAAAGATTTTAAAAATATTTAAAGACGGGAGTGTTTCCAGCATTATAATAATCTGCAGCTCATTCCATAACCAGGGAGCATAAAAAAGAAGGCAGCTTTACCACACTCTGAATGTACCATAGGAACATTTAAAAGAATTCTAGTAGTAGATCTAGTGCTATAGTTACAGGTGTGATAAGATGAAAGACTGCAGATATAAGCAGGTAATTTACCTCACAATGCCTTTGCAGTAAACAAGCATGTGTATTTTTCTCCTTTGATACAAGGAGGACCAGCCAACAGATTCGTACAAGGTACAATGATGAGATACTTTTTAGTGAGGATAAAGCCACATGCATATCAATCATATCACTCTAATCCAACACTGAAAGGAAAGAGCTTTGCACAATTCTCATTCTGGTTTCAAAAGAAAAGCATTTCATTAAACGAAGATGATGAGGAAAAAGTTCTAGTTTCAGGATATTCAACAGACCTGAAAAATATAATGTTAAAAAAGAAAGAAAGAAAGAAAGAAAGAAAGAAAGAAAGAAAGAAAGAAAGAAAGAAAGAAAGAAAGAAAGAAAGAAAGAAAGAAAGATTGAGATAAAAGATTGGATGGAGGGAAGAAATAAACAATAAAATAATAACAATAATAATAACAATAAGAAATGAAAGAGCAAAATAAATAACGAATAAAGACAAAAGCAAAAAGGGAGACAAAGAAAATGGAAAAGAAAAAGAAATTGACAAAGAAAGAAAGAAAGAAAGAAAGAAAGAAAGAAAGAAAGAAAGAAAGAAAGAAAGAAAGAAAGAAAGAAAAAAAGAAAGAACATTATTGATTATGATTTGTTTTCATGATTTTTCAGTTTTCATGTTACAGTTAATATGTCATCATTTTTAAGTCTTCTTGTAAGTCTTCTTGTGTGTGCTGCATTTCTTACATAACAGATTTGATCTCCTCTGCTATATGCCAGTGATTTATGCGGAATTAAAACATTAGATTTCACCTCACCAATTTTATTTAATGAGACTGATTTTTTTTAAAAGAAATTAATGTGAGCTGTCAGGTCGCTACTGATTTATTTCTTACACACAGAGGAATCCTCATTAAGACGGAAAAGCTTCCCTTTCTCCACTCTGGTGTAGTGGTACTGCAGAAAGTGATAGAAACAGAAGGGGAGACACTTCAGTGGAGAAATCTACACCACCCTTATGTTACGTTAACACGAGACAGCAGATTGCTGAGGAACTGACTAATTATCAACCTGACAGAATAATACGCTTCTTCCAGTTTCATCTCATTTACTCGTGCTTAACTTAAACACTGATTGCTAAGAGATTTTTATGTTTATTTGACTCTTACTCAGTCATTATTTTAGTCTTTTTTTATTCTGTATAACAAAAAAATAAATCTTGAAGCACAAGGTCAGTTAAAAATTAAATATCGAGTGTAAATCATAGTTTCTGTGATTGATTAATTACATTTGAGTTTGTGATTATGATTTAAAAAAATGTATATTTGGTATATTTCTTTTGTCCACTTTCTCTTTTGAGTCATTAATAAAACATCATAAAACATTAGCTTCGCTAATTGCATTATGTATTACACCTCAACACTGTAGAATTCTTGATTGAGATTGGTCAGAAGGTGTTGATTTGATGTGGTGAAGTTTTCTTCCCATTAATATTATTTAACATTTATGGAAGGAGTCTCCAGTGTCAAATTTAAAGCTGTTACTTGAAGTTTTCTGATCAAACTTTCAACGAAGACCATATTCACAGTACAAAGTCCTGTTATACTTATATACTTATAATACATTCATAAGGAATTATCCACATTGTTATAATTATTTATTAAAAGACATTACAGTTAACAGAATACGATGCAATTATAAGCACTGTTTATAACACATTATGTCAATGCTCCAGTTTATAAGTGTGTGGAGTCTTTGGTAATGGTGTTATGAGCATTAGCATCATGTTAACAAATTATAATGTATAATAAATATTGCTATAAAGATAAAACATAATGCATTTTTCTTGCATAGAAATATATAACAATGTATATAATACCTTATTAATGCTTTATAACATGGAATGAATGTGTTTATAGCTCATTGTAGAAAGTGGAACAGTTTTCCGACATCTTCTTCTTTGCGGTTTCTCAGTAACATGACAAGCTGCATTTTTTAAAATCTTTTTTAATCGTTTTTTTTATCTTATTATCTTTAAGAGAGGGATATGAATGTTTATAGGTGCTATAACATAAGTGAGAACAGGAACTAACTTGTTTTGTGGAACTATAAATGGATAAAAAGTATGACGTATCGTTCTTTAGTAAATAAATTTGGAATTTAATGAATATAATGGTGGTAACACTGACTCTGCTTCATGTCAGGCTGCATTCCATCAATGTGTCCTGTTTTATTCCTTATATTATCATGTGTTAGTCAGGGGGTTCAAGCCCCAGCACTGCCAAGCTGCCTCTGTTGGACCCTTGAGCCAGGCCCTCAACCCTCATGGATGACCCTGCACTCTGACCCCAAATTCCTAACAAGCTGGGATATGCAAAGAAAAGGAATTTCACTGTGCTGTAATGTACATGTGACAAATAAAGGCTTCTTCTTCTTCTTCTGTACTTCAGCACTTGTCTGGATTACGAGTATGGATTTAACATTATAAATCCATAACCACACAAAAATGCCTTAATGAAAAATCAATCTGGGATGTTTCTACCCAAAAGTACAAAAAAGAGGTCAGACTCATTACAGAGAGATTAATTTATCACCTGCAATGTGATTTACTGCAGCCTGAAGATCACTTCAGGGACAAACAGTGTGGGTGTAAATGAGTGCAAGCGAAAACCAGGTTCCTGTCGTCCTGATTGTCCAATTACACACACTGTGTTCGGAGTCGATGAATACTGAAATTACACACTTCAGTACTCAGAGCTCAGATGTAACTACTGACTTGAGGACTATTCAGCTATAAGTTACATGAGATTCAGAAGTTGTGCACACTGGGGTGGAGTTTGTCTCAGTTATGTCTGACTTATTTCACATTGAAATTTGTGTTTTGGCTGTCAATACATTCAGAAACACTATGGAATGTAATTTAAGGACAATATTAAATACATATGCAATTAATTAATAAGATTGTCTTTGCAAAGTCCACAGGTTTTTTTTTCACACTGAGAACATCAGAGAATATTATGCACCCTAATCAGAGACATCACTTATCTGAGGATTATATATGGATAAAATGATGATCGTGAGCTGTAAGCATAGCAGATGAGTGCTCGGTCAGCTTATCCTTCAAACCGTGGACACGTTTTCTTTACCGAATTAACACAAACATGGGCGTCATTTATTAACTCAAAACAGTGAATTAAAGTGTGATAAAATCGGCTGTATCCCACACACAAATTATGATTTCATGACCTCGACTTAGTATCTTGTGGCTTTATTAAGTTGTGCAGACGATATGAAAAGGTAAAATATAAAATAATATGATGTGCTGGACTCTGAACATGGCCAGAGCTGAAACATCATCGTCTCCCCTCACTATGAAGAACTTGCATTAAAGCCTTCGGTACATTCTCGGCTACATCTTTATCGGACATGCAGAAGGAATGTAGGAAGGAAAAGAGCAGAGCTGATAATAAGCCAGAGAACATCACCGATCCCTTTCATTCCTCTACATGCTGTTCTGTCCCCTGTCTCCTGACTCTGGAGGCTGTTCATCTTGCACAGGAGGTTCTATGATCTCGGCTAAATTAAGTCCGAGTTTGTGAATAAGTCATCTTCACCAAAATAGTATTCCCTAGAAAGAGGGCAAACTAAATTTTTAGGAAAAATATTTAGGAACAATATTGGAAAACCTTTTTTTTCCCCAACATATAACTTTAGGTGTTACTGAGAACTCTAAACTCTTCTGTCATGAAGATGTCAGGAAACCTAAAGTTATAGACTGTTACAAAGCGCTGACACTGGAGACTCCTTCCATAAATGTTAAATAAACATCTCCTTCTCGGAAAGAAAACGTCACTACATCAACAAATTATCAACAAAAATCTGTTTACGTGGAGCGTCCTCTGTACACGTCCCTGTGAATGAGCTGTTACTATAGAAACGATAATGTATTAGAACGAGCGCATTAATATAAACCTGTGCTACTGTCAGAGCTGCTGGTATGGAAAATGAATCAACACCTCCTGACCAAACAGAATCCAGAATTCAGCTGTGCTGTGGAATACATTTAGTGCACCAAGCTAAACTGGAGGTTTCCATTACACCGAATATTGTATATCTTGCCTTGGAAATAATGTCACCAAACATAAAAATGAGTTAAAACCCAGGGGAGAATTGTCATCTGGAATGCCCTTGTCATATAAAAATATTCTTCCTTCAGGAACTTCTAATGTATAGCTGAGAGTGATCTTGCCCCGGGAAACACATGGTTTATGGGAAAGCCTACAGGGGAATCAGGATACGGTCATGACCTTGAGAGAAACCAAGAGAGGGAGAGAGAGAGATAGAGAGAGAGAGAGAGAGAGGGAGAGAGAGAGAGAGAGAGAGAGAGAGAGAGAGAGAGAGAGAGAGAGAGAGAGAGAGGCGAGAAATGGTACGATCCACATGAGAGAGTCCAGGGATGCTGTAATCTAAGAGGCTCACCTGCTGGGTGTTGATAGAGTGATGAAAATAACCTGTGAAAAGACCAAGGCTCCTCTGGAGAACGTCAATTTTAGTTCGTTAAATGTTTATTTGTGTAAAAAGAGGGTTCGAAATGGTTTAAAGGTTTAAAATGAAGGATTTTTTTATCCCTGATTTTTTGCTTGACGCTAAAGACTCTCGTCTCGGACGCTTCTACTAAAATGAACCAAATCACCATGGCACTGCTTTCACCAGAAAAGAGAAAAACATACAGTATGTCGTTCATTTCTTGAAATGTTTTGACGAATAGCAGTAATTGTTTCTGTAGCTGTTCCAATCGAGCGAGCAGCCAAGCCCGAAGCGAAAAAATAAAATTTTACATGCCTTTTCAAAGCATCATTAGCAGAATGAATGCTCATTTGCATACTTAAATTAAGGCTTGGATTGTAATACAATATAGCCCGATTAAAACTCGCAGCACAATACAATACAACTTAAATGATTTATTCACAGCATTCTGATAATTCAAGATTTATAACAAGATTGTACAAGAGTCACGTTTAAGCTCATTTAATTTCAGCATGTTGAGGATTTAACTACACATATATATATATATATATATATATATATATATATATATATATATATATATATATATATATATATATATATATATATAATATAACCTAAATAATGACTCATTACCTCATAAACCTCTGCTATATATATATATATATATATATATATATAGATAGATAGATAGATAGATAGATAGATAGATAGATAGATAGATAGATAGATAGATAGATAGAATTACAAAGTATAATTTGGGCCATTTTGATATTATTATTAATACATTATTACACTGAATTCTGGATTCTGATTGGTCATGAGGTGTCGATGAGGATGGCGATGTTTATTTAACATTTATGGAAGGAGTCTCCAGTGTCAGCACTTTGTAACAGTCAGGGGTAAAACTGTAACATAAGTGAGAACAGGAACTTGTTTCACAACATTAAATGGATAAAACGTATGCTGTGACGTTCTTTAATAAATAAAATAATTTTTCAAAAGTGTTGGTAAATTGCTGTGGTGTAAGAGGAATAAAACACACAGGAACATGCTGTTAGAGGAAAATAATCAACTGCAGGATGGTAACAGTAACTCCACTTCCTAATCCAACTCAGTATTTTGGTTAAATAAGAATATTTTATACTGCGTGTATATAAATCAGTGTATTATATACGTTATATACGTCGTGTTGATGCTGCACTTACTGTTCTGAGGAAGACGATGCTTGAGCTGTAAATCATCTCCTCGGCCTGAGGAGCACATCATTGATTTTTTTATTTTATTTTATTTTACTTTATGGAGCGCTGCCCAAATCCGATCCTGGTAGAATACGAGTCCACTGAGACCGGCTGTTAGACAACTTTTCACCTGGATGATTACTGCATGCTCTGTATCCTCGCAGGCCAGGATAGCAACTCGTTTCTGAGCATAGGGTCTGATACACCATCACTATCGGACATATTTCTTGTTCTTCTGCATGAAATCATGTCTATTTTTTTTGCAAATCCATCTCCATCTCCATCTCCATGGAAGGAGAGAGTACATCATTAATTAATTGATTAATTATAGATTAACACTTGTACTCTTACTCCATTACATTTCCATGAAAGCGGCATTACTGCTTCGCTGTGTTGAGGGGTGCGCATACTTATGCAACCTCTGCGTTTGTTTGTTTTTTTTCAAGATTGTTTTAGCTGTATTTTCACTTAAATTGGGATTTTTTTTGTCTGTTTTGTTTATACCTGCTGGCTAAGAGTTAAAGTGTTGATGAATTCCTCATTAACAAGTAAAAATTATTATTTAACTTGTTGTTTTGTTTATTGTGTTTATATTGGAATTTATGTTGTCAACTTTTCTCATTAATCATTAGTTATTTCTCTTTATTATTCTTTAACAGAGCTTGTAATTAAAAATAGATTCAATTGATTAAATTCCAGGACTTTCAAGGAAATTCTAAAACACTGTTTTTTTTCAAGGGTATTTAAAAAACAAGCGCCGTTCTCTTGTTCTCTTCTTCTGACAAGTTCTTCAGCCAGTTATAACACTTATAACATTTCTACATTTAAAGCATGTATGCAATGACAAAAATGATGTCATTACCAGTCATCTTTGGGCCAAGTAATGGAATTTAATTTTTTTCTCCAAGAAGAAAGATTAACAAATTCTAAGTTTTTTTTTTCCATGACGTTCAGCAATAAATGTTTTTGGTTTGTTTGTTTTTTTAACTGATGTCTCTGAATAACGCTGGACATTCCAGACAGTGACTCAGACGTCTGCCTCGCTCCGTACACACCCGACTGCACTGTGACGCTGCGATGATGGAGATTATTGATTTATTTCACTCTTCCTGCCTGCTGTATCGAGTGTATAAATGAGAGTCAACCTCATTCTGCTAGTAATGGGAGCTCTCAGCGGCAAAACACATCCAAATAACACACACACATACACACACACTCACACACACACACACACACACACACACACACACTAACACACGCCGCTCTGCCTCCATTATGATGGGATCTTTAGAGATATGATTACGGCCTCTAAAACTCAGCAGAACAACAACACACAAAATATTTTAGAAATGTGCTTCAATAAACACATAAATCAATAATTTCATACATAAATACATTAACCAATCAATCATCAATCAATCATATTTATTTATTAATAATCTACTTCAACATTTATTTGTATGATTTATTGAAGCATTTATTGATAAATATATTTATATATGTATTATGTACTTTACCACAAGTTACAGTGCCTTCCACTAATATTGGCACCCTTGGTAAATAAAATACTCTGCTCTCATGGATATCAAAGAATTGCAAACACAACACATGTTTATAAAAAAATATCTTTGTTAAATATATGTGTGCCACAATTATTGGCACCCTTTTAGTCAACACTTTGTGCTACCTCCCTTTGTCAAGATAACAGCTCTGAGTCTCCTCCTGTAATGCCTGATGAGTTTGGAGAATACATGGCAAGGGATCTGAAACCATTCCTTCATACAGAATCTCTCCAGATCCTTCAAATTTTGAGGTCCACGCTGGTGGACTCTCCTCTTCAGTTCACCCCACAGTTTTTCTATGGGTTTCAAGTCAGGGGACTGGGATGGCCATGCCAGGACCTTGATTTGGTGGTCAGTAAAACATTTTTGTGTTGATATTGATGTATGTTTTGGATCATCGTCCTGCTGGAAGATCCAACCACGGCCCATCTTAAGCTTTCTGGCAGAGGCAGTCAGGTTTTCATTTAATATCTGTTGATATTTGATAGAGTCCATGATGCCATGTATCCTAACAAAATGTCCAGGTCTTCTGGCAGAGAAACAGCCCCAAAACATTAAAGAGCCACCACCATATTTAACCATGGGCATGAGGTACTTTTCCATATGGCTACCTCTCTGTGTGTGCCAAAACCACCTCTGGTGTTTAATGCCAAAAAGTTTTGGTTTCATCTGACCCTAGAACCCGATCCCATTTGAAGTCCCAGTAGTGTCTGGCACTGTTTTTGGATGAGCGTAGAGGCTTTTTTCTTGAAACCCTTACAAACAACTTGTGCTGATGTAGGTGACTTCGGATTGTAGTTTTGGAGCCTTTCTGACCCCAAGATGCAACTGACTTGATTCATAGCATTTCCAGTTGACTGGAACTTCTTAATTATTGCCCTGATGGTGGAAATGGGCATTTTCAATGCTTGTGCTATTTCCTTATAGCCACTTCCCATTTTGTGAAGCTCAATAACCTTTTGCTGCACATCACAGCTATATTCCTTGGTCTTACCCATTGTTATGAATGACTAAGGGAATTTGGCCTATGTGTTACCTCATATTTATACTCCTGTGAAACAGGAAGTCACGGTTGATCAATTTCTTGTTCCTAGTCATCCAGGTGTACTTAAAAAAAATTTAAATATCAGAGGGAATATACTTCAAATATATTTTTCTCATATGAATTCATAGGGGTGCCAATAATTGTTGCACAACTATATTTAACAAAAAAATTTTTTTTGGATAAACCTGTTTTGTGTATGCAATTGTTTGATATCCATGAGAGCAGAGTATTTTTGTGAACAAAAGATCAAAAGGTTAAATAATAAAACAATAAAGAAAATTTTTTACAGCCGTCTTTGCCCATATTTACCAAGGGTGAATATATATATACAGTATCTCACAAAAGTGAGTACACCCCTCACATTTTTGTAAATATTTTATTATATCTTTTCATGGGACAACACTGACGAAATGACACTTTGCTACAATGTAAAGTAGTGATTGTACAGCTTGTATAACAGTGTAAATTTGCTGTCCCCTCAAAATAACTCAACACACAGCCATTAATGTCTAAACCGCTGGCAACAAAAGTGAGTACACCCCTAAGTGAAAATGTCTGAATTGGGCCCAATTAGCCATTTTCCCTCCCCAGTGTCATGTGACTTGTTAGTATTACAAGGTCTCAGGTGTGAATGGGGAGCAGGTGTGTTTAGTTTGGTGTTATCGCTCTCACAATCTCTCATACTCGTCACTGGAAGTTCAACATGGCACCTCATGGCAAAGAACTCTCTGAGGATCTGAAAAAAAGAATTGCTGCTCTACATAAAGATGGCCGAGGCTATAAGAAGATTGCCAACACCCTGAAACTGAGTTGCAGCATGTTGGCCAAGACAATACAGTGGTTTAACAGGACAAGTTCCACTCAGAACAGGCCTTGCCATGGTCGACCAAAGAAGTTGAGTGCACGTGCTCAGCATCATATCCAGAGGTTGGCTTTGCAGAATAGACATATGAGTGCTGCCAGCATTGCTGCAGAGGTTGAAGGGGTGGGGGGTCAGCCTGTCAGTGCTCAGACCACACGCCGCACACTGCATCAAATTGGCTGTCATCCCAGAAGGAAACCTCTTCTAAAGATGATGCACAAGAAAGCCCGCAAATAGTTTGCTGAAGACAAGCAGACTAAGGACATGGATTACTGGAACCATGTCCTGTGGTCTGATGAGACCAAGATAAACTTATTTGGTTCAGATGGTGTCAAGCGTGTGTGGCGGCAACCAGGTGAGGAGTACAAAGACAAGTGTGTCTTGCCTACAGTCAAGCATGGTGGTGGGAGTGTCATGGTCTGGGGCTGCATGAGTGCTGCCGGCACTGGGGAGCTACAGTTCATTGAAGGAACCATGAATGCCAACATGTACTGTGACATACTGAAGCAGAGCATGATCCCCTCCCTTCGGAAACTGGGCCGCACGGCAGTATTCCAACATGATAATGACCCCAAACACACCTCCAAGACGACCACTGTTGGTGATGCCAAGCATGTCTCCAGACCTAAACCCTATTGAGCATCTGTGGGGCATCCTCAAATGTAAGGTGGAGGAGCGCAAGGTCTCTAACATCCACCAGCTCTGCGATGTCGTCATGGAGGAGTGGAAGAGGACTCCAGTGGCAACCTGTGAAGCTCTGGTGAACTCCATGCCCAACAGGGTTAAGGCAGTGCTGGAAAATAATGGTGGCCACACAAAATATTGTCACTTTGGGCCCAATTTAGACATTTTCACTTAGGGGTGTACTCACTTTTGTTGCCAGCGGTTTAGACATTAATGGCTGTGTGTTGAGTTATTTTGAGGGGACAGCAAATTTACACTGTTATACAAGCTGTACACTCACTACTTTACATTGTAGTAAAGTGACATTTCTTCAGTGTTGTCCCATGAAAAGATACAATAAAATATTTACAAAAATGTGAGGGGTGTACTCACTTTTGTGAGATACTGTATATATGAAGACAAAAAAGTGTCAGGATTTAAGATTTAAACAGTGCTTTTGTGATTATTCAGGAATCTGAGTATTATATAACACTGAAGAAGAAAGTGTTTCTATTTCGAGGTGAGTGTATTATTTTTCTGCCGTGTCCTCTAGAGAGAGATTTAAACCCCAGCTGTATTTATCACGCTCAGCAGAAGAGTAAACAGAGTTAAAATCAGAGTGATGAGTCAGTAAGGAGTAATAATCATCATAATAATGATTAAAAAACTTTATTTATGGCTTATTTCATACGTTAGAATGGAGCTTAATACTATTTACAAAGAAAAAAAGGCAAAGAAAAAAATCAGAACAAGGAAAGAAACAGAAATTAGAGATGGAGTAGAAATTATAAAAATAAATAGCAATAAAGTGACCATTAAATAAATAAATAAGATAAGATAAGATAAGATAAGATAAAATAGCAATGATGAATTGGGTAAAGTAGGGAAATAAAGCTCAGGTTAAAAAAACATAAAATATAAAATTATTCATGCTAGAAAATAAACAGCGATAAAACAGGGCGATAAGTCAATTCAAATTTGAAAAAAAAATATATATATATTTACTGTGTAGCACATTTTATACACTAAAATGTAATTTAAAGTGCTTTATATAAATAAAGTAAATTCCTCAAAAGTGAGAAATTGGAAAATAGAGAACATTTTTAAAAATGCAATAAAAATGCTAAAAATAAATAATTAATCCTAAAATATAAAATAAATAAAGATATAATGCTTAAATTATAAATTTATTTTTGGTCACAAGAGGTAGCTCAGTGGTTAAGATGTTGGACTACTGATCAGAAGGTCGTGAGTTCAAACCCCAGCACCGCCAAGCTGCCACTGTGGGCCCTTGAGCAAGGCCCTTAACCCTCAACTGCTCAGTTGTATAAATGACATAAATGTAAGTCGCTCTGGATAAGGGTGTTTGCCAAATGCCATAAATGTAAATAAAACAAATAAAGTAAAAATAAAGTTCACCATAAAATAAAAAATGTAGGTAAAATATTAACTGACACACTCTACACACTGATACTCTACAGAAGATAAGACAGTAAACTGAGTAAGAAAGAAAAATAAATATGGAACACAAATTATAAAGAATAAAAAATTAATTAAATGTAGTACATGATCTTTGTAGAAAATAAGTGCAGTGTTTCCCCTGCTGTGATCACAACACGTCTAATATCTGTGATAATTGAGTTTTTTTTTTTTTATGTCCAGCTCGTAGTAAAAGCTCTCAGTGTGAGTTAAATCGCATCTGTTCCTCTCTCCACGTCACCTCGGGCTGAATTAAGACTCTTAAAAATCACTGCATGGAAGCGCGGTCATAAACCGAAGAGAATTAAACATGCACCACGCGTTCCTTTTTTAATATTCCAAGGTGTTGCGTGATCATTTTTTTCCCGAAGTGATCACGTGTTAAGCGTCGACACGGTCATTACACTGTAATAAGAGCACTGATGTGTGTCAGGGATCGAGACGTGAGATTACATGAACGCCGCTGCGCCGTTTAAACAGCAGATCTAATGTGACATATTGACAGATTTCAGCTTCACTTCGGCCATTATACGGAAACTAATGTGCAAGTCTATACGTATACACACGTATATAATCTGATGTGTGTGTATACATATAGCTAACTGGAGTGTGATTGGTCAGAAGGTGTTGATTAATTTTCTGTAACAGCAGCTCTGACAGTAGCATAGCTGCAAATCACAGGTTTATATTAATACTGTATTAATGCGCTCGTTCTAATGTGTTATCGTTTCTATAGCAACAGCTCATTCACAGGGACCTGTAGAGCGGACGCTCCACATAAACAAGTTTTAAAAAAACAAAAAAAAACAAGAACAACTACTACTTGTGAAATTGTTGATGTGGTGAAGTTTTCTGTAATTTATTTATCATTTACGGAAGGAGTCTCCAGTGTCAGAGGTGAAGCTGTAATTTGAAGTTTTCCGACGTCTTCAGGACAGAGGAGTTTATGTTGTTTTTTTGCAGTTTCTCTGTAACATGAGAAGTTACATTTGTGTTTGTTGTTTTTTTTTTTTTTGTCTTATAGACTCCAAGAAAGAAATATAAGAAGAGGCTGGTGAGAGAATGAATGTTTATAGCTGCTATAATGTAAGTGACAATATATAGGTATAAATAAAGCTATAAACTGATAATTATTGATGAATTGCTGAGGTACAAGAGGAATAAGACTTTCAGGGTGTTAGAATACAGACTAAGAGCAGGATGCAAGTGCAGGTAAAAGTCAGTTTATTAGGAACAGCAGTTATTTAGGAACAGCTACCAATCCAAAACGTGAGGCAAAAGGCAGTGTGAATATACAATCCAGGGTCGAGCGATGTGCAAACAATATCACAGGGGCAAAGACAATAATCCAGAAACGAGATGCCAGGCAAAAGATCAAAACCAGAATAAACAGAGCAATAATCAACAGCTTGGTACTGACAGAACACAAGGTAACTGAGCAAATACTTCACAGGGAGGCAAACACTGAATGAGGTTTATATAGAGCATGGTGATTGGTGTGTGATTGCAAACAGGTGTGTGTCATTAAAAGTCCGGTGACTGTGAGCATGTGAATGTGTGTGTGTGTTGTGGAAAGTGGAGTCCATGGTGGCCATGTTTGTAGGCCTCTGAGTTTGCTGGGAAATGGAGTCTGAATCGTGGTGTAACCTAACACAGGGATGTGCTGTTATTGGAAAATCAGCATCCAGGTGAAAACAGTGACAGTAACAGCAGCACCCTGACCATCATTCATTCCAAAACTCTCTTCCTATCACATCTTATTTTTAACCGTTTTTTGGCATTTTTTCAGTTTCCCATGCAGAAATGCAGGTGGATCAGAATTACACTCCAGGCACTTTATGACAGCACAGAACGCTACAGAACTTTTACGAGTCAGCAAGCTTTCCCCCATCTGTCCCTCTCGCTGCTGTTCAGCGCCCCAGCCCCGTTCAGCTCACGATGAGTGATGGAGAGCTTCGGCGGCGGTTCGCCTGGGATCCGAGCCAAAGCCACGCTGACCGTCACTGCGGTTTATCAAACCTCTGACAAATCACAGAGCATTTACATCAGGCCGTATCCAGCAGCCAAGTTGGGCTCTGTAACAGCAAGGACAGTGCAGACATGACTCCATTTCTAATCTGAGAGTCTGTTTTTGGATTGGAGTTTGGAATTGCTGAGGAAAAAATAGCACTGGGTCAAAATGACTGTGGGTGTTAATTCAACACGGAGGCTAGAACTGCTAAAGATAACTTCACAGCTAGAACTGCTAAAAATAACTTAAATATTAAGTTTCATGCTTTGTTTTCACACAGGCAGTTTATAAAAACTGTGAAAAATATTAAAACAGCAGCTTAACTCACTGATCTGACTGTCCTGAGGGGCGTGGCTTCACATTCTACTGAGCACTCTTGATTGACAGCCCTCTGTCTGAGACTCAGACAACAACAACACAAAAAATTAAACGATCCATGTAGCAACCACACAATTCCAGAGGTACACAGTTGCTACACTTGCTAGGTTAGCTTTGAATCACTAGATTAGCTTTCACTTCCAAAATTAGTTTTCACTTGTTAGGTTAGCACGCTAGTTTATCTAAACCTTATTAAACACTAATCTAAGATTTGGTAATAAACTGATTATGAAACAAGTATAAAGTTCTTTATTACTTAAAATTTAATGATTCATTAATGATTAACTAATGAATAATTATTGTATATAATTTGAAATACACTTACATTCATTACAGTGTGCTAATTGATTTAATATTTAACTATTGAAACTAATAAAATGGAAAACCTACATATTTCGGTCATAGTCTTGAGTTAAATTTTACATAAAATTATATATATAATATATTATATTTAACAAAGCAGTTTTTCCCTCAAATTGTTTAATTAATGTATTTACTACTATTTACTATCAATATATTAATAAAGATTTGCAGCCATTTTTTTTTACATACTATGTATCACTGTTACTATGAATATAAATATAATGTAATTAATTAACAATTACATTCAATTCTTACCAAGCAGGTTATTTATCACAGACATTTCATATTATATATTATCACAGACATCTCATCTCATTTTGGTAACAGGATCTGACTCTGCTTCATGGACATTAAATGTAACTATAAACTATAAACAGATAAAAATGCCATTCTTTAATAAAGTAAACAATGATAATCATTACTAAATTGCTGGGGATAAAAGAATAAAACTTATGGACATGCTGTTAAAAAAATAATCGACATCAGGGGGGTGACAGTGACTCTGCTTCATCACACCACCCTGTCGTTGATTATTTTCCTATAACAGCTCCACACACAGTATTTTTTTATATTCTGTGAACTATTTTGAGTGACTAATCGTCGACTAATCAGATTGCAGCTTTTAAGAGTCTGAAGCTTGTGGCCAGAAAAGTGTGCAAAAGATATTATACGCTCTGTGGCCACTTTACATGAAAAGGAAGTGCATACTGAGGAACATCACTACTTTTACTAGCTTTCTAATTCCACTACAACTACTAGTTTGTGTTTCCCTGTTTTTGTTTTTGTTTTTTTAATGTATGTTAATTAATCTTGATTATGTATATGATGACGCTCAGGAGTCAAATTCTGTGAAAATGAAATAAAGAAATGAGTATGTAATGAGTCCGGAGATTTGAGCTTGATAAAAGGGACACGGGGTTACGAGAACGGCGCTAGGAGATCGTGTTCGGCGTTTAATTGAATCTTGAATGAAATGAGCTGAACAAAGGATGACCAAGCGGGTCACTAACGAAAGAGCGTAGTCACGGAGGAGTGCTCTGAGGTCACATGACGTTTTCCGCCATTTCTGTCTCATGTTACACAGCACCTCTTTATGTGTGTGTGTGTGTGTGTGTGTGTGTGTGTGTGTGTGTGTGTGTGTGTGTGTTGCTGTAACATTGAGTAAATTAACGGAGCATCATTTCCCTTCACGATGAATACAGCTTCCATTTTTCTACTTGTCTGTCCCGAACAGCTAGCGGTCAATCAGCGACCCCCTTTAGCCACACCTTTAGCTATTAACCTCTCACATTCGTTATAATAACAACACCTTGCACAACTAGCTCATGACGGGAGCTCATTAGTATCTGTTATTTAGACGAGGTGAATTTCCGCCAGCCGAGCCTTGAGTAATGATCATTTTCTCTTTAGCATCCTTAATCTATCATCTCAGTGCTAAGCTTTGTTTACGTGCCAAGTGTGATAAACGATGTTAGCAAACAAAAACATGATTACGTATTACCAATTACACCTGAGATTAGAACAGGGATGAAGTGAATGCTGTTAGCAACTTAACTTGTAGAACAGCTGTTTCTCTCTGTGACAGTCGAGTCACTCCTCAGCTGCAAAAATTTATTCTCCGAATGAAATGAGAACTGGTGATGACTGAGACATGTGCAGAGCGCCATTGTTTTAAGACAAAAATAACGAGTAATTGTTGAGATGGTGTTTTAGATAAGATAAGTACTTTTATTAAAGTAAGGAGATGTTTATTTAACATTTATGGAAGGAGTCTCCAATGTCAGCGCTTCGTAACAGTCAGAGGTAAAGCTGTAGAAACATTTTCAAGACAGAGTTTTGAGGTTTCTCACTGACATGAATTGTGTTGTGTTGTGTTTTTTATCTTAAGATTTAAACTCATCTGATGTCTCAGGTTGTTAGCATCTCCCTCTCGCTGCGCCGCTAGCGGAGCAGCGCACTTCCGCGTTCCACAGAGCACATTCTAGCGCGATTCATAAAAAAATCTCCGGACGGTTTAATGAACTCTGGTTTTGTTTATGTTGCCATGTACGCAATTGTTTTTGTTTTACGTCATGTCTCTGCCCCCGCTTCCTTATTGGTCCACTGGGTTTGTGTTCTGTCATTGGTTCTCCTTTTATTATGTGATTATTGTTTCCAGGTGTCGCTCATTTGATCTTGTTTGCTTAGGATTAACTTTGTTACTTAAGCCCTTGTCTGGGTCCGCTTCGTCGCGGAGTATTGATTTAGATGTAACTGAAAGTGTTTAAGAATGATTTAGTATAACCCTATGTAGCGACGAAGATAAAGAATCGTAGTTTATTTTCCTATGTTATTGTTTACCAGGCGTTCCCTGGTTCCTGTGTTTTTTTCCTATGGTTTTGTTTACCCGGCGTTCCCGGGTTCTTGGATTCATGCCTCGTCACTTCCTGGATTTTTGCCCTGTAAGCCTTTGGATTACTGTTTCATGACTTCCTGGATTTTTGCCCTGTAAATGTTTGGATACTTGACTAACCTGTTTGGAATTACTGCCCTAGCGTGTTTTGGGATTATTGTCTTGTTTAATTTTGTACTTTTGTTAGACTGTCCCCTTTCTTTTGAATGTTCTTATTATTTTGACTGTGCCTAATAAACTGACCACTTTCCCCTGCGAGTGCATCCTGCTTCCCTCCTTCCCAGTGTTGTAAAACGTCACCTCCGGACTCGGCTCATCACTTCCTAAAAGTCCAAACATTGTGTGCCATTAAATTCTCATCACTAACAAAGTTTTTGTAATTATTTTTAGTGTCCTTGGGTGTCTTTGACACATTTAATTAACAGGTTTGGCTTTATTAATCCATATTATTAAACATTTAGATTACTGCATCCTCTCATTGCTTCCTGAGTTTTATTTATTCTTTATTTCTGTCATTCTTGCTGAAGGTCACAGAGCTTGATGGCATTTCCTGTAATGCTCAGCGCTCATATTTTAAGGCCAGGTTATGTCATTAATGCCAGTGCAGAGCCAGATTTGGTGAGACTTTTCTGCATTTTCATATTTCATATTCATTTCTGCCATGTCTCCTGGGGTAGAGATGAAGAAGTGAGTGGCACCTGAGATAATATTCACATGTCAGACAAATTCCAGGGACGAGAAAAATCAAGAATTTTGAATAATTGAAAGTGAAGGAGACGAAGGTATGGCGCGCTCACCATTAACTGCTGTAACACGCATGAATAAGTAACGAGCTCAGCGCTGACTTAATTAGCATCTTCTTCCTGTTCCACTCAGATCATCAGGAGGAAAAGGACGACTTTGAGTCTGAGATGTTTATATAATAGTGTTTTATTACAGCATATTAAATATTTATCCTGTTTTAAGATAATGTCCAAGTTTGTTTTGGCACATGGCTAAGTTGTGTAGAGTCAAATTTACAGATAACTCATGGAAGAATATTTAATGCAGCTTAACTTTATCTAATCACAGTCTAATCTTAAAACACAGTTTACTGAACTCGGTAAACAAACCTTGCTATATGATAGAATTAATTTTAATGGAAAGTGTTTACATATACAGTACACATGTACACATACACATCTTAAGCAATTGCAGTGTGAATAAGGGAAAACATGGCTTAAAAAAACAAAAAATAAAAATGTTAACGTACAATTGTCACGTGACCTCCACAGTTCCAAGATGGCAGAACTTACTGCGATGGTGCTTGGTGTTAGGACACATCACGTCACTGCACCCTGTCGTTGATCATTTTCCTATTAAAGCGGGACACAGAATGTTTTATTCCTTACTTATTTACTGCCTTCATTTTCATTAACATTAACAGAACATATCATTTAATATAACATTTATTTAAGCAAATAATAAAGTGTAAGTAATGCTAACAAAGTAATTCGCATTTGTTTTAAACCAATAAAGTCTACAGTGACCAATATGAATGAATTCATATATTTATATGATGGTGCCAATATTTACACTAGGAGACTTGAGTTTAGTAACACGCTAAACTTACGTATATTTTCCTTTAACCGCAGATCCGCAAGACTTTTATTTCTGTTATACCACAGCAATTTCCCAACAATCAAACAATGTTATTTACTAAGAATGAAACATTGTAGTTTTTATCTGTATATACAGTAGTTACATTTAACAAGACATGCTCTCCTGTTCTCGCTTACATTATAGCAGCTATAAACACTCGTTCCCTCGCCAGCCTTTTCTTTTTTCTCTCTCTTAAAGTTAATAAGACAAAAAAATAAAAACGCAGCTTGTCGTGTTGTTACTGGGAAACTGCAAAAAGCATAAACTCCTCTGTCCTGAAGATGTCAGAAAACTTAAAGACTGTTAAAGCACTGACACTGGAGACTCCTTCTATAAGTGTTACATAAACATCTCCTTACACACCAATAATCGATAACACATGGCTTTGAATCTGTTTATCATTAGTGGATTGAATGAGCTGTTACTATAGAAAAGATAACATGTGTATATATAAGAACGAGCGTATTAATATTAATATAAACCTGTGATTTGCAGCTGTGCTGCCGTGAGAGCTGATGTTCTAGAAAATGAATCAACACCTTCTGATTAATCACGGTTCTGGACACAGAGGTCTCACACTTCAGTAATATGTGCTGTTGGTTTTTATTATTGTCTCTTCTTGTTGTATTAATGATCCTAAATTGCACTATAAAGGACTTTATGAAGTATTAAATGTAATATTTGTATATTGTGTGTTCAAGCGTTTTCCTCATGACCACTATTTCAAGAAAACGACTTACTGTAAAAGAAATCTGAACTGCGGATCCAGTTTCTGACAATCAATAAATCTAAATTCAGTATGTGTGCAGTCGACGACGCGACACCCGGGTTTGGGTATCACTTCCTACAGAGTCTGTATACATTTCACTCTATTCACATACTCACAACGTTATACTGCATATACAACTGTCTAAACATCTGATTAACAATAACCAAGTTAAAATATATCTAAAATTAAAAGTTACATATATTTTTTGCTTTTGTCGTGCTGTGCAATATGTTTATAAGTGGTTATGAGATACATTCTGTATGGAATTTGCATTAATTCTTTAATAAAATGTAAACACTCAAATATTGAAATACTACAATATTAAAACGAATTGCTCCTAGATATGGTATAATATTAAAAATGTAATGAAATAGTGATTTTTTAAATGATTCTGTTAATATTAATATCATTAATTTCAAACAAAATAGAAACTCTTAAATATTGAAATATCACAACTAATTGTTCGTTGTTGTTTATTCAACATGATCATATTTATTTTAAAAAATAATTAATTAATTAATTAATTAATTTAAAAAAAAAAAAAAAAGGTAAGCAAAACGAGGGAAATGAGGTCATGGGTCACTACTGACCCCAGTCCTGGATTTATATTAGTACATTAATTGCAAATTTTTGATAAATAATGAAATAAATCAGGGTTGGGTTTTTTGTTTGTTTGTTTGTTTGTTTTGTTGTTGTTGTTTTTTTCAGTAGATTCACACTTATCGACCTGACTCCGAATAAAATGGTGTTAATTCTATTCAGAGTTGTCTCTAACAGTGTAGATTATATTTATAAAGAATGGAATCTTGTCTGAGAAATATGCCTTTAATATCAAATCAGTTGCTGGTCGTGGACTTTTGCCCCTTTTGCCAGATTCATTTCCTCTGCGTGAATAAAAAGCTGACGTGAGCAGAAACGATTAAATAAAGTGTCAGGATTTTAATTTCTCTCTCATTTCATGCCGGCGGATTGAAGCTCAGAGATGAGATCCGGCGTGATGACAGAACCAAAACGGTCAAATATTAGCTCGTCGGCATCGCTCCTGCTGCTGCTTCCACGGGATTTTAACCAGAAAGTAAATGTGTTTGATCTGAGAAACAGGAACGAGTGATTTAATTTTAGATACCACACCTCGGGGAAGAGTAACGGTTAACGGCGAATACAAGCTCGGTGTTCACTAAAATAGAAATATTTACTCATATCCCATTCACTAACTGAATAAATGTCAACATTCTGTATGCCACGTAATATACAGAGTATAGTAATGTATAGTGAATGTCAACAGACCTGATATCACTTCTTTCCTTTATACACTTTCAGAAAAAAAGAGCTAGTCATAAAAAAAGTGATGGAGTTTGCAATAACTTTATAATCGAAAAAGAAATGAGGACAAAGTGTAAGATTAAAATCCATCAGAGCCTAGAGAGTCTCATGACTGATATTTCTACACAGTATCGCAAATATAATATCAATTTTTAACATTTGTCGACCCTTATTTGTACTTGTTATAATGTTATACATGTTATACTGTCTCTAGTTTTACTCAAAACTGGGAGAGGTGTAGATCACCCAGCACTTCCTTTAACTGAAATATTGTTTTCTTCTTCTTCTTCTTCTTCTTCTTCTTCTTCTTATTATTATTATTATTATTATTATTATTATTATTATTATTATTATTATTATTATTATTATTAAAGATGCCAGCTACATGCACGACATAACTAGCTAGTTATCTACCTAACATCAGGGAAGTAGGAGCTTAGACTTCAACAATCAGATGCATTAAAGCTAACATTACAAATAACTTATTTACTAAATTATATGCAGTGGATATTTACAAATAGTCCCTGACTACTCATGTATATGAAACAAATGAGTTTATTCTTTGCGAAGTCTTGCCAATGTCTGAATTGTGTTTGTTCTAATTGACCAGTGTTAGTCATGGTGTATCAACAGATGGTTACCTCACCTTCGTGTATTTTGAAAAATACAGATTAAATACAGATTAAAATGCATTTATGTCTACATCTACCCGATAATTCTTTTAGTCTAGCTACTAAACCAAAACAACGCTCTGTTTATGGATCAGTGCTCAGCCTTTCCAGCTGAGAACAACAATGTGATCAAAATACCGACATTGTATATTATGTTATGCAAAAGATATCTTTCTAAGAAAGACAGTCAAAGTCAATTTATTTGAGCTGAGCAAATATGATCTTTTGTTTTCCTTTTGCTAAAGGCTTAATTGATATTAATTGATATTAATTGATATAAGCCAGGATATTGTTATTCTAGGTTATCATACCCTACTTTGAACATTTCAAACCACTGCCACGTCTGAGCATTATATTTTTCTGACTCTTTTGGTCAAGTTTACTCTTCCTGACTATTGATCAGTATTTGCTCTAGCATTGGATTTGTATTTGTTCTGCTTTCTACACCAATTTAAAAAAAAAAAAAAAAAAAAAAAAAAAAAGCCATCCAATTGTCCAAGTGTATTGTAGTGTGCTTTTATTGCTTAACCTAATAGACATGATAAATGACAAATACGTAGATCTTCAGTAAATGTAAACATTTTATCCTGGTCAGGGTGGAGAGCTGGAGGCAATATCAGGAACACTGTGTGTGTGTGTGTGTGTGTGTGTGTGTGTGTGTGTGTGTGAACGCTAACCTAGGGGAAATTTAAATTCACCAAAACACCAACTGTCATGTTTTTGGAGGTGGAAGGAAACCAGGGAAACCTGGAGGAACCCACATGGACATGGGAGAACGTGAAAAACTCCACACAGAAAAAACTCTACCCAGCTGAGGATCAAACCCTGGAGCTGTGAAGGAGGATTTCTATCAAAAGTAAGGAGCATCTGAGGAAAAGTGTGTATTCAATAAATATAAATATATATATAGATCTAGCAAAGTTTTAGCATTTTAAATTCTGGTGTTAAAAAAACATTTAAAGTTCTGACTCGCCGCGGCACAGGAATCTGATTTACAGGGTTTTTTTTGGTTTGTCAAAAATCACAGCAACGTCTGATGAATTTTCCAGACCATCAAACACATCGGAAAACTGAAACTGATAAAATAAAACAGTTCTTGGAAGTGCGCCTCAGATGTTTTGATCCGACTGCACCTTGCAATTTTCTGTTCTTCTTTTTTATATCACTAGCACTATCATTCAAACCCATTCATACGTAAAATTCTCAATTCTCTCTTTGTAATGCATGAACTACTCATTTTTACCTCCCAGTTCAAAGATATGTGATGAAAAGTCAAACTTTGACATAAATTCTAACTTCTGCTTATGTTTTGTTTTTGTTTTTTTTCTCCAAACTTAGCATTACAGTACCATTGACATGTAAGCAGAAACCTCTTTGTTGGCTTGGAAAGAGCAGCAGAGAGCCATTATGTTCGGTGTAATGGCTCTTCTGGAGCTCCTTTTCCTGGCGGAGAGTGCTTTGAACCCTGCGAGAGTGCTGCATTTGCATAATATGTACCTGTACTTCTTTATTTAATGCATTGAAAAGTGCTAGCTCAACCAAAATGTCTCAAAACTTCATCTAAAAAAGAAAATTCTCTCTGAACTGTCAAACCTCATCATTTATTCAAAAGAAGACACCATTCCTCCATGGATACGCTCTGTCTGTCCTCGTCTTTATCTCACTGAGACGTGATTGTTTATTAGTTATGTCCATCTAGTAATGAATCATTAAAATCTGTTGTGTTAAGTGAAGTTTGTTTTTTTCCCCCATTTTTAGCTTCCATAGTTCCTTGTTTCGTGGTTCTTCCTAAGGCAAGACACTTATTTATTTTATTTTTTTAACAATAAATATCACAATCAATCTTTATAAGTAGATTCCTGATTCTCAACTTGTTTTTGTACTGGAACTTTTTCAGAAAATGTTGCATGTGTTTATGCAAATGAGGCTCCATCGAATTAAATATGCGTACATTTGCATGTATTATAAAACCAAAAATCTAGTTTTTCAATGATGCTAGATTAAAATGATTAAATTGTTCATTTCACTATAAAAACACTCCTCAGAGAGAAAGACTTTTTTTGGTTTATTGGAATTTCATTTATTTCTAATCAGAAAACTGCCATTTTTCAGGATCAAATTTAACAAGAATTTTTGAGAAATTCCTCTATAATAAGCTTCCAAATATGGATAGGAATGTAGATTAGTGTATTCATAATAAATATGCTAATCCAGAACCTCAGATTTATTGTATATATACACAGTATATTCAGGGATATATGACATGACATGGTTGTGAAGTGGGATTGTAAATTGTTCTTCAAAGTTGTTAAGGTCCAGATAAAAATGTAGGAAAGTGACAGTCAAAAATAAACATTACAGCAGAGTTATGACATGTTTATTGCTACAGTTACATTGTTACAATTTAAAATGATTGACCGAAATCGTTATTTCTCTCTGTCGTATCTCGCCTTAATGGTATGTTCACACATACATTGATTTTATCGCTGCAAGTCGCCAGTCGCTGTACTATGGAGAAGCCAATAGGCGTTCCCACTACTGGTTGTCATAGTAACATGGGTGGTGCAACTAGATTTCCACTTTTGACAACAAACCTTTTGAAAAATTAACATTGTGGAGGGAGAGAGATCTTATATAAATTCACCAGTGTATATATGCATCATATTCTACGAGGTGAAGGAGAAGCAGTGTATGCTCTTTGCCATTGCGGCTGCCTATCTGCGGCAAAAGCGCAAGCGCCAGTTAGCTTAGCTTAGCTTATGGCATTAAAGCGTTTAAAGCAAAAAAAAAAAAAGAAAACAAAAGAAATAATAATGAAACACTCACATTTGTTGCAATTGAGCAAAATCGCGGTGTAGCTCCTATCGCAGTAAGTGAGCGTCACCATCAGGGTGTCATTCACTATATGTTCGATGGTGACCGGGAGCCGGACCACAGTGCTTTGGCCGTGGCCTTTGTGCCTCCTGTGTGAAGTGCCGGCTCGGTGCTGCTGGCTCCCGGGCGCCAAAGCAACAACTAGACAGACACTTCACCCAAGATAGGAGCTACATTGGGATTTTGCTCAATTGCAACAAAAAGTGAGTGTGTTTCATTATTATTTCTTTCTTTATTTATTTTTTTTGCTTTAAACCCACTAAGATCCTAAGCTAAGCTAAAGCTAAGCTAACTGGCTACTACTCCAATGGCGCTGCTTCTGCTAGTGAGCAGGGGTGGCTACGGGCCACGTGAGCTCTACTGTCATCACTCCCATTGGTAGTCGCTGCACCAAGTCGCTCCAAATTTGCATAAAGTTAAACTTTTCTCAACTTTCAAAGTCGCTGGACACACCCACATCTAGTCGCCAAGGATCGCCGTCACTCATGTAGCTGGAAGTCGGCAGCTCTCATTGAAAATGAATGGTCTCTGGTCGCTTTGTCGCTGTGAGTCGCTGTATGTGTGAATGCACCTTAAGTCACATCTCCACTGATGACCCTTGGTGGAAATTCTTGGATTCATAGCCATGATTTGTGCAACAATACCGAGACGATACACTTGCCTGATCTGTGATCTCATATCTGTTCATCAGTCTGATTTATTTCTCATGTATCTGATTGTTCTGTAGCAGAAATTACATTCTGCACCACAGTACCATTCAGTTCAGATTCGTATCTCAGCACAGAAAAATTCATGTCTTAGTGCTAAAACTGGGTTACAGCAGAGCGGCTGCTCATATCTCAGCACTGAAACTAGGTTGTAGCGTAGCGGCAGTTAAAGTTGTCTCATAACCAAGACCAGGACCGGTTTCTTTATTCAAGATTGCTTTGAGACCCTGCCCCTTGAAAAAAATGCAACCACTCTCAGCATAGAACCCTTGTATTTAGATTTACAATGGCTAAATGGCACCAGACTAGAACTAGTTTGTTAATCCTTAACAAACTAAGCCAGCTGGGTAAAGTTACACTACCACCACCCATACTGTAGCTACCAATGGAGGGAGATGTTTTTATACCTTTGATGAAATGCTTCATTTCTTTTTACTGGGAAAATAAAAAAATACTACTGTAATTAGGATTAAAACAACCCCATAAGTAATTAAGGCAGAATTTTTAAAAGACTGTGAACAGTGAGTTTGCAGTTTTTTCTAATTATATATTTGATTATATTCAGTTTCATTTAGCTCATTGGTGTTATGGTGATAGCAAAATTGAAAGAGTTGAACCCATGATTTGTCACTTAGCAGTAGTAACAGGATAAAAGTAGATTCGAGGAAGTTCATTTGAACTTGATTTCATTATTGTTTAACCCACTTGAAATGGAAATTTATAAGGTAAATGCCTGAAGCCAGGGTTCTTTAATACTCAGGTCTTCAAGCTGAATTATATGTGTAATTTTATTACAATTCCCTGTGAAATGTGTATTAATATTCATTTGCTCAATTTAATTGAATGTAGATTTGCAGTATCAATTATGCAAACTGTAAGAGAGGGAATCTGTAAACAGTACTGTACACGTCGAGCCGCTAGGACACACTCATGTACTAATGTGCTCGTAGCATGAGTAATGGCTTCCCATCGATCTTCTCAACATTCCCGACAGACACAGCGTGACTAACACAACAGGCCCTTTTCATCAAATTCATCTCTCTTACAGATAACCTTAAATGTCAGGAAAGGCTTCCGTATCTGATGAGCATCAGACGAGTGGCTCAGAAAGCTGGAGATCGATGGCAGGAATAAGTGAGAAATCAGCTCAGACGGGTCGTGTGTTTGTGCTGAGGAAGAGGCTGAGTGTGTTTCTTTTATCACGAACAACAATGACTTAGCACAATACAAAGCATAGGCTTTCATCATTCTCCAAACAGAAGACATTGATCCACACTTTGTCTACCATTTATGGAGCAGTTTAATGAAATATCGCTCTGAAGTTGGTTATTATTTTTGCTACATTAGCAGTAAACCATGCATAAGTGCTTCATTTAAACAGATTTAGGAACAGATTTCAGTCGTTATAGCTTTCCTTTAGGGATGTGTAACTGAGTATGATAGAATGGAAAGCCAGAGGTAGTAGGAAGCAAGTATGAATTTATTTTATTGGGCAGTCTTAAAGAGGCATCTGGTTTACACCCAGACATTCTCATAAAACCAGCAGACAAAAACACTACCAGTCAAAAAAGCAGGTCACAAAATCAGTAAGAACAAGAAAGACCTTTAGACTACAGAACTCATAAGATAAACATAAGAGAGTATAGCTTAGGAGTGCTGTGCAAATATAATCAAAACTTCACCAACAAATTAAGATATGTATGCAAAGTTTCAGTGAGAGTTATTGAGTATGTGAACCAGGAACTGTGGGACAATGAAGAACATTATGGAGAACTATAAAAGGAGATGTTATTACTGTTAGTCATATATGTTAGTAATTTTTTTATGGAGTAAGGTCAGTGACCTGATGATAGAGATCAGTGGTGAAGGGGGTGTGTGATTGTGATCAACAAAGCAGAAACCACTGTGGGAAGACAATAAGTGGCCTAGGACTCCAAAAGACCAACATCATTCATTAATATTGAGCCAGCAAAGATGTAAAATGGAGACGCTTGAGCTAAAGGAGCAATAGAAACAGAGGCTGGGGAGACATTTAGCAAATGAACAAGGTTGACCATAATTGAATAAATAGAAGCTGGATGAATCCCTTGTTTAGAGACCAGTGGTGAAGGGTCTACTGTTGGGTCAGCAAAACAAGAACCAAAATGAAAGGACCAAGTAGTAGAATTATCATGGTCTTGATGAACTGAAGCAACCAGGTAGACCAAACAGCTAGCAAAGGCCAGTCATGACGGAGCAGCGAATGACATTGAAAAGGATTCACTCGATACTGGGTGAACGACTAAAAGTGGCCATCAGAAGCCAGTGGAAAGGTGAACTGCCACATGACAGTAGCCAGTGTCAAAGGGTCTACTGTGTTGGGGGTCAGCAAAGAAGTAATTAGTATTGGAGAGGACAAAGTAGTAGAAGTATGAGAAGCTGAAGAAACTGAAGCAGTCTTACATACAAATGGACTAGCAAATGGTGAAGAATGGAGCTTGAGGAAAAACAAGCAGGGGTTCACTATCTCAGCAAGGGTCAGTGAATAAGGCTGTGGCTGTGATTGTATTGTAAAGAAGGAAGGTTCTGGTTCAGTGATGGATTTCAGGAAATGTACCCTGATGATAGAGTCCAGGGATGAGGGATCACCATAACAAGAACAGCTAAAAGAACTGGACCAGCTGGAAGACCAATGGGCCAGCAAAGGCTGAAGATGATTATGATGGGAACAGAAAACAGAAAAGATTGATACAGAAGAACAACAGAGGCACAGACAGGCAGGATAGGATGAGAAAGGCCAGTGGTTTGAATGGCTCCTGTATGGATTATTCCATGACTCCTTGTGGTAGAGATCTGGTAGAACACTCTAGGACAGTTGCTAAGGGATAGGACCAACATGCAGTGAGCAAAAGCACAAAAAGACCTTGAACTGACTAAACAAATGCTTGTAATGGTTCAAGAAGTATTAGGCAGTGGATAAGGCAGGATCTAGAGCACAAACAAGTGGAAACTTAGTTCGGTGGAAGCCAGGAGCTGAAAACCTATTCACTATAGGCAACATTTAATGGGGGTCCAGACTGGGAACAATAAGTATCCTGGCAGGATAACTGATACAGTGCTGTGAAAAGGTATTTGCCCCCATCCTGATTTCTTCTGTTTTTGTGTACATCTCATATTAAATAGTTTCAGAAATTAAAACAAAATCTAAGCTAAAACAAAGGCAGCCTGAGTAAACACAAAATACAGTTTTTAAATGATAATGTTATTTATTGAAGCAAAAAGGTTATCCAATACCAACTGGGCCTGTGTGAAAATGTATTTGCCCCCGTAGTTACTAATTCCCCAAATCTATGAACCTGCATTCATAATGGGGTTCAGCTGGACTAGACGTAACCAGGCCTGATTACTGCAAACCGTGTTCAATCAAATCAACACTTAAATAGAACTTTTGCAACAGCATGAAGTTGTTTAAAAGGACTTGCCCAGTAACACACTATGCCAAAGTTGAAAGAAATTCCAGAAATGATGAGGAAGAAGGTGATTGAAATACATCAGTCTGGGCTATTTCAAAGGCTCTGGGACTCCAAAGAACCACAGTGAGAGCCATTATCTCCAAATGGAAAAACTCAGCACAGTAGTGAACCTTCTCAGAAGTGGCCAACCTTCCAAAATTCTTCCAAGATCACAGCAACGACTCATCCAGCAAGTCACAAAAGAGCCAAGGACAACATGGAAGGACCTACAGGCCTCTCTTGCACCAATAAAGACCAGTCACTGTTCATGACTCCACTATCAGAAAGACACTGGGCAAAAATGGCAGCCATGGAAGAGTGGTGAGGTGAAAACCACTGCTAACCCAGAAGAACATTAAAGCTCATCTGAATTTTGCCAAAACACACCTTGATGATCCTCAAACCTTTTGGGAGAATGTTCGGTGGACTGAGGAGTCAAAAGTGGAACTGTTTGGAAGGCAGGGGTCTCGTTACATCTGGCATAAACCAAACACCGAATTCTACAAAAAGAACAACTTATCTATGGTCAAGCATGGTGATGGAAGTGTGATGGTGTGGGGATGCTTTGCTGCTTCAGGGCCTGGGCAACTTGCAATAATTGAGGGAAATATGAATTCTGCTCTCTACCAGAAAAATCCTTCAGTCCGTAAGTTGAAACTCAAGTGGATTTTGGATTATGCAGCAAGACAATAATCCAAAGCATAGGAGTAAATCCTAGTCCTAGAAGTATGTGAAAAACTGATCCCCAGTTATCAGAAGCGTTTGGTTGCAGTTATTGTTGCAATTAGTTTTTCACATTGGTGATGGGTTTTATGTTGTATTTCGTTTGAAGATCTAAAACTATTTAGTATGAGATATACACAAAAACAGAAGACATCAGGATGGGGGCAAATACTTTTTTGCAGCACTGTATATGTTGATGAGGGAGTTGGAATGGTGAAAAATAGAGGACGGATCTGAACTGAAGAAAACTAAAAGGGTATTAAAGTAATGAAAAAAAGAGAGGAAAAGAAGCCAGAGGAGAAACCTGGCTTCATAAATCTGGCATCTGTTGTGAGAACCAATCAACCAAAATAGGTGTGAGCAAATGGACCAGTCAGGAACTTATACAACACTGCCTCTCTAATACCAAAAACTTAAACTACATCTAAATTGTAGTGTGTTCACTCTGAATATGCAGATCTCAAAGTGCCAAATAAATGAAGGGTTGAATACCACACACTGCTTTTGAGTTTACAGATTAAGTTGGTTTGAGGAAGATTCTAGGTTTTAAATGGGTAGTTGTCTTGTCTTGTAGAGGCACTTCTGGTTCAGTTTAATAAGGAACTGCATGCTGTTTAGCACAAAACTTCAGAGTTCAATTTGAGCCATCTCCATTATTCAGTACTCTATAAGTGTGCTTATATAAGACATAGATTTGAGTTGACATTTGGGTTAAGGCCTGCCCTAAGTGATATCCATTGCTTTAGCTTGCATTATCTGTGGGTCATTAGTGGCCAAGTAACACAGCAATTTATTAGTGTGATTCCCTCTGCTATATTTTTAATATTTCTCATGGAAAATGTCAGCGGATGAAAGATGTGTCTCTTGCCAGTCAAAAGAAATTCCCATCTGTGTCAAATTGAGCTCTCTCAGACACATTACACCCAGCAGCAACGAATGCCAATTATTAGGCGTTCAACCTGAAGGGATTATCGACAAAGTTGATTAATTTTGACACTAATACTGACACGGAAAGGATGCAGCACTGCAGCAAAGCAACACTCTCTTACTACTGCCTGGTTTAAATAATTCTGTGTGCAAATTAGATCAAATCTCATGTGTTCAAAGTCTCGAGGCCAGCTATTGAAATAATCCATTAGCACATATATAGTATGTGATTGCATTAGGCCAGGTTTCTAAAGCTTAAGTTTTTTCAGACTGGAATTTAACAAGGTTAATTTTTTTATTTTGGGAGCTATGGGAATAATGCATTTTCTTCCAAGTTTAGCTACCAACACCTTTCTGTAACCCGTCAGGACCTCCACTCTGTCCCCCCTTCCTCTGTAGCTTCTTGCACCCTTTCATCTCTCCCTGACCCTGATTCCTTTTCTTCTCTACCCTTAGACGTAGCCACTGACACTTTCCTATCCTCTCTCTCCTCAACCATGGATCATCTTTGTCCTCTGTTTACCAAATCTAGGAAGACTTCTTGCCCTGCTCCTTGGCTGTTGGACGTGTTGCGCAGCTGTAGAAGAGAACTGAGATTAGCAGAGAGAAGGTGGAGGAAAAGGCATCTTGACACAGATCTTGCCTCTTACCGCGCTCTCTTGTCCCAGTTCTCATTGGATGTGACTTCCGCCAAGACTGCCTTCTACAAGGAAAAGCTTGAAGCTTCTGCCAAAGATCCTCACAAGCTCCACAACATCTTTTCATTGCTTCTCAACCCTCTGGCTTCACCTGCTTCTTCCTCGCTGTCTGCAGAAGACTTTGCCTCCTTCTATGTTGTGAAGATTAAGGAAATCCGCAAGACCTTCACCTCTACCCAGACTAATTATGTTCTCACACAGGTCTCTCCTCCTTCTCTGTCACATTTCTCTGTCTCTCCTCCTTCTCTGTCACATCTTTCTACCCTAGAAACACAGGAGATTCAAGAAGTCATCCTGTCCTGCAACCCTACCACCTGCCCACTGGATCCAATTCCCTCTAAATTGCTCCAGACCATCCTGCCTGACCTTCTGCCCTTCATCTCTACAATCATCAATGGTTCCCTGTCATCTGGCCAAGTTCCGGCTTCCTTCAAGAAAGCACGGGTTACTCCCATCCTGAAGAAGCCTACACTGGATCCCACAGACATCAGCAAATACAGACCGTTATCACTTCTCTCTTTCCTTTCTAAAATACTTGAACACTCCATATATAATCAACTGTCTCTTTATCTCTCACAGAACCACCTTCAAGATCCATACCAGTCTGGCTTTAAAGCAGCACACTCCACAGAGACTGCCCTCTTGGCCGTCACTGAAAAACTTCATGCTGCCAGATCAGCCAAACTGTCCTCTGTCCTCATCCTGCTTGACCTGTCTGATGCATTTGACATAGTCAACCACAAGATTCTCCTGACTACCCTCAAGAGTCTTAGAATTTGCGGAGCAGCATGACAATGGTTTGCTTCAAACTTGGAAGGTCGTTCGTATCAGGTATCATGGGGGCGATCAACATCTGCACCTCGCAAACTCTCTACTGGTGTCCCACAAGGCTCAGTACTTGGTCCTCTCCTCTTTTCCCTCTATACCCACTCTCTTGGCAAAGTCATCTCCTCACATGGGTTCTCTTACCACTGCTATGCTAATGATACTCAACTTATCGTTTCCTTTCCTCCTTCAGACACCACTGCTTCTGCCCGGATCACAGCATGTCTGACAGACATTTCATCGTGGATGGCAGCTCATCAGCTGAAACTCAACCCCAGCAAAACTGAACTGCTCTTCATCCGAGGAGATTCGTCCCCATGCCAGGATCTCATGATCTCCTTAGACAACTCCATGATCTCTCCTTCAACTACTGCTCGTAACCTTGGGGTAATCGTGGACAATCAACTGTCTTTTTCATCACATATTACTAATCTAACATTGTCCTTTCGGTTTATCCTTTACAACATTAGAAGGATTCGTCCATTTCTAACAATACAGGCCACTCAGTTGCTTGTGCAGTCTCTTGTCATTTCCAGACTAGACTACTGCAACTCGCTCCGGGCAGGTCTACCTTTGAGTGCCACCCGTCCTCTACAGATGATCCAGAATGCAGCTGCACGACTTGTTTTCAACCTCCCTAACTTCTCTCACACCACCCCGTTGCTGCGCTCCCTTCACTGGCTTCCAGTAGCTGCACACATCACATTCAAAACATTGATGCTTGCCTACAAAGCCAAAAGTGGAACAGCGCCCTCTTATCTTAGAGCTCTCATCACCCCACGCGCCACACCACGCGCCCTCAGGTCAACAATCACTGCTCAACTGGTCCCAACCTCTCTCAGGATACTAGGTAGATCTGCCTCACAACTTTTCTCTGTTCTGGCACCAAGGTGGTAGAATGAACTTCCCATCAATGTCAGAACAGCTGAGTCGCTGGCTATCTTCAAGAAACACCTAAAGACATACCTCTTTCTTAAATACTTACCCCTTGATAGTTAGTAATTTCTTCTTAAAAAAAAAAAAAAAAAAAAAAAAAAAAACTCCTAACAGTTGCTCTCTTTTCAACAAGTTTGTGTTCAGTGCACTTCGTTGTAATCGTACGAACCAGAAATGAAATATTCATTGATGGAGAATTTAAAGCACTCTTGTACGTCGCTCTGGATAAGGGCGTCTGCTAAATGCTATAAATGTAAATGTAAATGTAAATGCATGGGAATAAATTATACAATGGGAATAGTTGCACAAAACTGTTTAACACTCATTTGAAAACTACAGTCAGTGCAAACATTTGAGTGTATGACTGAAGAACTACGACAACTGCTTGATTAATATTATTTTTTTTTTAAATCCATTATTTAAAACTGATCCATTCTGTATCTTAGAAAATATTGAAAAATATAAGTTCAGTATAGGGTCAGTGTCGGAACAGTATAGGATTAGTATCAGAACAGTATCTGATCAGTATAATAAGAGTAAATGATTAATATCAAGACAGTATTGAATAGGTATTGGATCAGGGTATAGGAACAGTATCATAACAGTGTAGGATTATTATTAGATCAGTATTGGACAAGCATGAGTATAGGAACAGTATAAGATCAGAAAAGGAACAGTATAGGAACATTATAGGATTATTATAGGAACAGTCTATATGTTTCAGACACCAATTATTATCTTGCTACACATTGTATATTGACCCACTTTGTTTCTGTTGGTTTTAGCCCATTTTAGTCAAATAATAGTGAAGGATGATGAAGACTTGTTTGAGAAATATTGTTTGACAACAAATGCATTAATCATAAAACTATAATGGCTATAATATACAGTATGATGGTGTCATATACATCTTTGATCTATTATTCTGTTCCTCATGAAGTCCTGAATAATAAGTTGAGAAAGTTCTATGAGGCAGAAGTGCATGTCACACTGTAGTGTGATGAAATATGATCCAATTATAGCCCGAACATGCCACATTGCATTAACACTGCATGAACACATTCGACGTGTCTAATTAGTCACTGCAAATCCTTTAGCGTGATGTTTTTATTCCTACTTGCACATCAGTGCTCGCCGTCTGACAGAGTGAAGACTTCACCCACAATCTTTTGCTGTTAACAAAGGAACTTCTATTAAATTCAATTCTATTCTATTTATATAGCACTTTTAGCAATGGACATTGCCACAAAGCAGCTTTAAAGAAATCCGGATAAAGATTTTGATTTGGATCCCAGAGGTGATGATAGCAATGACAAACTCCCTGAAATGACATGAGGAAGAAATCTTGGGAGTCATTTTTTATTTCATTAGAGTTTTTAGCATTAAGTGTATAGTATCCAAGTGAGGTTATTCACAGAATAATGAATGAGACTTGAGCATAATCTGTGAGTAAGTGTAACCTTTAGGCTGTTCAAGGGAGACCATCCACAGCCGTCTTTAGGGTATCTGTGTCGTACCATTTGCAGCAAGCTTCAAGCGTGTCATGTGGGGCCATCAGCAGCAGCAGCCTGTGATTCTCAGGTGAAGAAGGCTCCAAGGAGGAGTAGAGCATCAGGATGGATCAGGCAGGTCCAGAGAGCAGCATACAAACATCCCTGTTAACCAGAGCACTTTGCCCATGTACCCTTCCAATCTGTGCCATTACCTAAGAAGAAACTATATTAACAAAAGGCTTTACTAAACAAATGACCATTATAAAACACTGTGGGACGTGGTGCTATAGGCAAATAATCAACTCTGCTTCATTATACCACCCATCATGGATTATTTTCCTATAACAGGACACCCTACAGTATTTTAATTATTACATATTCATTCATTAACAACAATTATTTTTCACTGGCACTTATTCTGCATATAACTTTTGGAAGCGCCTGCCTTCCCATATGATTACATGTAAATATAAAATGTTAACTGGCAGTTGAGAATAAAAATTGCTGTTTGACTTTAGGACCTGACTGAATGTTAATTAGTAATTGATGGATGATAAAGAGTCATGCATGAATTATATGTGTAATTTTATCACAATTCCCTGTGAAATGTATATTAATATTCATTTGCTAAATTTAATTGAAGGTAGATTTGCAGCATCAATTATCCAAACTGTAAGAGAGTGAATTTGTAAACAGGACACACTCATGTACTCGGCACAAGTAATGGTTTCCCATCGATCTTCTCAACATTCCCGACAGACACAGTGTGACTACCACAACAGGCCCTTTTCATCAAATTCATCTCTCTTACAGATAACCTTAAATGTCATGTGATGAAGAAGAGGCTGAGTGTGCTTCTTTCATCACAAACAATTTCAGCTTTTACATTTTAATCTGATTTGGCAATGCCAGCCTTCAACTGTCGGTTAAGAGGTAGTGAATTTAAATTTCACTACCACTAAATGTTCCACTTAAACATGTTGGGGGCATGCTGTTATAGGAAAGTAATCCATGTTGGGGAGGTGTGATACAGACTGATGCAAAATTGATTATTTTTCTATATCAGCGCATCCCAAAGTTTTTAATCCTTGTTTATGACAGTGATTTGCAAACAATTACAGTTTTACATTTGTTATTGAATAACACTTTCTTACCATTTTTAGTTACATTTACTGTTATACAAGCTATTTCCTGTTGGTGTACAAACACTTTGCTGTGTAGCTACAGGTTACACAATCATGGCATATTTGTAGATTAGGATTTTAAATAAAGTGCACAGTTTAAGCTTCACTCACCTGTACACAAATAAAAAATTTAAAAAAACAATTAAAAACAGTTGAACCAAGAGGTGATTCAAGAGAAATGCAAGAGGCCCTCCTGGTAATTTTTTCCTCTTCACTGTCATGAATATGTTCCCCAGATGTCTTTATAAAGCTTAAAAAAATCCACAAAATCCTTAATACAATGAGGATAGCTGTCTGAAAGCGTTAACGTTATATTCTGCATGTTAGATTTAGTGTTAGATCAAGTTGGATTTTCGCATAGATCAAGCTAATAGCTCCAATACGGTCTCCACTACAGTCTCCACTACAAACCACAGCTTCATCTTCTTCTTCCGCACAGGTACGTTCTCTTATGAAAAGTGTGAAGATTCGAAATAAACTTGTGTCCCACATGCTAGCTTTACGGCAGTCCCTGGGTTAGCGTTGTACATTACCCATGGGAGGTCCTGGAGGAGTTGTACACTTTGAGATTTGACATTTTCATGGATTTTGCCTTCTGGTCCATCACAATTCAAAGCCCAAAGCAATTGCTTGCCTTGCCTCTCTTTTAGCTATGCCTCTGGGGTAAAGCCTAAAACAAGGCCAGCATGGCACAGGAGCTGAAGTTTGACTTGTTTCTAATGATTGTGGATTGAAACTCTTGTTAAAATGTAATTGGACAAGGTCTTGACGAGACGAGTCCGGGGTGAATTGGCCTTCTGCACTGACGTGTAGCATAGACTTTCAGAAATTCTTCATACTTTGATCCACAATTTGTCCAGAGGGGTTTGATGAAATGTCACTGAATTTGACCATCATTCTTGCAGTAAAGCAAGAATAAGAGCTTCATTGAAACACAGTTAGGAACAGAGATTCCTCCTGGTTCTCCTGTTTCCTCAAAAAAAAAAAAAAAAAAAAAACCTTGCCGTAGATGGACTGATTATTCTAAATTCCCCAAAGATGCAAATGAGTGTGTGTGTGTGTGTGTGTGTGTGTGTGTGTGTGTGTGTGTGTGTGTGTGTGTGTGTGTGTGTGTGTGTGTGTGTGTGTGTGTACTGCCATCTTATCCAGGCAGTATTCCCACCTCACACTGTGTCTTCCAGATCCAGCACCCTAACCAGAATAGAACGCTCACTGAAAATGAATGAAGGAGTGAATACATAACGAGATTTAGATTTAACATTTAGATTCCCTGCTAAAGCTAACTATATGCTTTCATGTGTTTCATGCTAATGTATCGTTGTGTGTTAAACTGTGTACACACTTTTCTTTAAACGTCCATGATCTCTGACATGTGCAATGCTGCTGGTTGTGTGCGAGTGTGTGTTTGTGTGTGTGTGTGTGTTTCACTGCACTGCTGTGAATGAGACAGTGTGTATGTGTGATTTTTGTCACCGTGCATATTTTAGATATTTTTCTCCGCAGGGAATCCAGATGGCCAGCAATCACAGCACTTTTTCTCTATTTCTCTCTCTCTCTCGCACATACTTCAGAGGCAGATTTTATCCTCACTTGCTCATTTGTCCATCAGCCAGACCTCATTCTCTATCATTCATGTTAACATGTTTTTTTCTGCTATGTGACTCTGTGTGTGTGTGTCTTGGCCTTGCTTCATTTGTATTCAGCATTGTGTTCCCGTTTTGTTTTTTCACTGATATTAGGTTTCGTGTCTGTATTCGAGGCTGCTCTGGTGTGTTCATGTTCGGGATCAGTGATGAATAAGCCTTCATGAGGACTTCATAACACACGCATAAGCACTGAACAAAGCATTCACATACAGTAATAACATATAATAACAAGAACATATCAAGACAATTTAACATGAGAGATATTAACGAATAAACAATCATGTATAAGTGCATTAAAATGGACTTTATAGCACATTCGTAAGCGCTGAATATCATTTTATATGCATTAATGAGCATTTAATTTCACTGAGATGTTTTATAAAGGAAACAGACACATGGAGGAGTCTGAGAGTCCTGCTGTACTAAGGTGATGCATGTTTACTGCAGCTGTAACACTCTTTTTAAGCTTCATAGCCAGTCTGTGTAGAGATTATAAGACAGTAATGCAGGCAACTCATTTTAAAGCACTGAAAATTGAGGCTGCAGGTTTATAACCCTTCACTTACTTTCTACAATAATCTCATAAGGAATGTTACTCCAGTCCATGTCCTGGATTAAGGCCAGATTACAGCAACTATTTCTTATTTTGTATAAATATCTATAATGATTTATGTTCTAGCATTAGTTTATGTATTCACGTAAAATTTATTTGTTAATATTGTTATACACTGAATGTATTATTATTATTATTATTATTATTATTATTATTATTATTATTATTATTATTATTACTGTAGAATTAGTTTTATTTGGTTGTTGCTAGATCACATCTTTTCTATTATCTTTTTTGAAGATTTTTATTTATTATTATTTGTTTCCAAACATGGTTAATGTTTATAAGATTTATATATTTTTAATGTGACTAATCACAATCTGTAAACACTCCTGCTTCCTGTTCTTATTCCCTGAGTGTGTTCTGAATATAATACTCACATTACTCACCGCTGTACTCTCACACATTACTCTATAAACAGTGTTACTGTGTGTGTTTATGAAGATTAAAGATTAACATCTGAAGGACACTCAGACATGTCGAGGTCACGACGTGACCCATCAATGTTTTGCAGAAATGAGCAGCTAACTGGTAAATGAAATGTCGTGAACACTCAATGCCAGTGTGTGAGTGTGTGTGTGTGTGTCACCATATAAACATGTCCCTGACAAATTCATCCAGCTTTGATCACCGCTGCTTCTTTAATTCCTCTTATATTCACAAAATTACATTTGTTTTATTTTGTAAATAATAACACACTTTTTATCTGTTTATACTTATAAATAATGTTATGGAAGATATGTGAAGCAAGTTACAACACGTGTTATATCTCGGCGGTGTTCCCACACATTTCTGAGATTCCCACTCGGGTGTTTGAGACTCAGACTCAGATTAATCTCTCTCTTCTTGTTAAATTTCAACACAGGAGATGATTCATGAGTGCGAATGCGTCTTATCGTGAGCTTAAGATTAATCCGGTTCTGGAAAAGCGACTCTAAATGGAGCTGCTGCGACTGAAAAGAGCCGTGTGACGCTTTTTTAAATCCGAACAGAAGCCTTTTCAGAAACAGCGTTACGGATCTACGGCACGAGTGACATGACGCAAAAACTTTGATTTCCTGATTCACTGAACCGGAATCAGAGCCGATTCTGAATCTGATGAAAAATCACAGACACAATGAGCTCCTCGGACTTTCCTGTGCTAATCTGTAGTGTGTGTGTGTGTGTGTGTGTGTTTCTTTTCAGGGCATAGCGTTTTAAATGCACCTCAATCAGAATCAGAAATCTCCCACAGGCCGAGGATTTCTTCGTCCAATCACAATCAAAATCAGTGGATTATCATTATGTCTTCTACACACGACGCAATATCTTTAATCCCTCACGCCGCTCTCTCTCATTCATACCGGATTAGCACCACTCCGTTCTGTTCCGACCCTCACCGACTGCCACAAATTCACTAATAAACATTTTGGATAAAAAAATAAATGTATAAAATGCTAATGACATTTAAAAGGGACATACAGTAAAAGTGACATTTTAATATAAGGTTTGTTAAAAAAACTATTTATAAGCAACTAATACACAGCCATTAAAGATGGCTTCTAAATCTGCAAATAATGTAATAATATGAAAAATATTATTACAATTTACACTTCCTGTTCTCAGGTCCAGGTTTAACATTTAACAATAAATTAAACCTAAAATTCTCATTAAACAAGGAAACCTATTATAAACTTATATTATTGAACTTTTGTATTAATCAGGCCCCTGTGAGAAACTGGCAAAGTAAACATAATGAACAAAAATTAAATGTATACATTTTATAAATGAACATCTACATTTTATTACAGCATATAAAATGTCCTTTAAAGACTAAGAATAACTATTCATTTATTGATCATTTATTAATGATGAATTCTTAATTAGTAAACTGTGTATTACTTGCTTATAAACAGTTTGTTACTGAACATTATATTAACCCACAGACTCACTGTTTAGTGAGGGTTTAATTTTAAATTAAACCATGTGTAGGTTAGTAATGTGTAATATTTACTAATTAAGGACTATCCATAAATTAATAAAAATTATTTGAAAAAATTAAATTACAAAAAAAAAGGATGGTGGAGATTTTGATCACCTTAAATACAAAAAGGTCATTAAATAAGAAAAGTTTTATTAAGTACTAATTATGTTTTGAACTCTGATGTTAACCAATGCCTCGTTTCCCTCATCGCACTTTATTAATGTTTTTTTTCAGTTTAGAAAAAAAGAAAAAAAGAACCTTTTGACTGAATAATAAAAGAGATTAAACAGTCTTACAGTGAAATGTCAAATTGAATATTTTACCAAAAATGTTAGTTAATTAGAAAGTTTGTAAATTGTAAACATTTCACAAATGAAATTAGACGAGCGATTTCTAAAAACACCACATCAAAAATCAAAAATGTACGATGTTATTATTTTTTTTTTACCGTTTACTCTGTTTTTTTTCTTCGCTTTATTCCTCTTCAGGCTCAGAAGGACTTTTTTGTGTTTATTGCACCTTTATAACACCACTGACAAACACCTCATGTAGTTGTTTCTTTTTTTTCTTCTTTTTTTTATTTTACACAACATACCAACACAGTAGATGTTGTCTTGCTGTACACTTATTCTTTTCTTTCTTTTTTTCTTTTTTTTTTACTTTTGTGCCTTCAAATTAAGGCAATATCAACGTCACTGAAAAGAAAAAAGAACCCTTTGATTTGTTTTTATTTTTTCTCTTTAAAAAATATCACTTTAACAACAGGTCCAGTCTTTTTGAGTATTTAATACCATGTTTTTTTCCCTTGCTCTCTCTCTCTCTCTCTCTCTCTCTCTCTCTCTGTGTCTCTCTCTCTCTCTCTCTGTCTCTCTCTGTCTCTCTCATATTCAGGAAACGTTACTCCCTTTAAAGAAAGGTTAAGAAAGGCTTTTTGTGTGAAATATTCCTCAGTCTGGAGAAATACGGTCCTCAATCGGCCGGAGCTCTCTTCTTTTCTTTTTCCTTTTTCTTTTTTTTTAATAAGAAGGCACTGACGTGTTTTTTTTGTCAGCGCGATGAGCAGAACGAGGAAATTTCCTCAAGGCAAGCGAGCGTCCTGTTTATCCACGAGCTTTCAGAGAAATTGGATATTTAAAAAATTAAATAAAAAAAACAAACAAATAAAATAAAAAATACAGGTGTTGGGAACAAGAGGGGGGAAGCAAAACTCACATGCAAATGTGTACACACACACACACACACACACACACACAAGCAATTCGTAAGAATTCTGCAGCGTGTGCGTAGTACAAGTTGGATTTTTATAAATGGTGCTGTGAAATTTTAAAGCTACGAGCACTAACCGCTAATAACCATCAACGTTACACACCAGCTGGATCGTGAGAATTCTTACGAATTTTAAAAAATTAGTAACACACACACACACACACACACACGTGTGATGTAGGACGCTAGCTAGTCTTTCACACTGTGCTCTCTAAGATCCACTCTGAACTAGAATACACCCCTTTATCCAAATCCGAATTTTCCACGCTGGCTAGCATTCCGTTCATGGATACACTCCGCTTACACCGAGCGTTCCCGGGTTTGCCAAAGTAGCAGTGGTGTTTGGAAAAGTCTTCGTTTAGCGAGTACCTGCGCGGTGCAGCTCGTGTCCCCTCCGCCGGCAGTGTGAGATATTTCGATACGCAGGGACGAGGCGGCGCCCTCCTCAGAATGGGAGTGTCCCTGAACCGGGAAGGCAGCAAAGGGGCGGGGCCTGATGGAGGAACGGAACGCAGGAGTGGTGTTTTGGAGTTGTTGCGGTTGGTGTTGTGAGTCTCGGCGCCGAGCATCGAATCAGTCTTCTCCTCCGGCTTCGGCGCTGGTCTCCGTTTTGGTTTGATGGACCCCGAAGATCCTCCCGTGTCCCAACCCTGGCTCACGACTGACGTCTCAGTGGAACAATCAGGAAGAGAAGTCTCTGATGACTGAGTGAGGGAATCTGGGAATCCGGGGGCAGAGCTTTTCTGGCAGTCATCCACGCCCTCGGGAGCCACGGCACCCTCTTTAGTTGCCGTGGGACTGACGGCGGCGTCGGGCTGCACCCCGGTGTTAGCGGTTCCCTTAGTGCGGTCGCCGCTCATGCACACCTTGTAACGGATCATGAGGATGATGATGAAGACGAGGACGGAGGCCACGATGATGCCGCCGATGATCAGGATCATGGTTCCTCCGAGGAACTGCGACTGCATGAAGTGGCAGCGGAGGTACTCGGACTCGGTGGTGAACTGAATGCAGCCGACGACGCGCGTGGCCGTGAGGGACGTGATGGCGTCGTCGTAGATGGCGAGGACACAGAGATCGTACTGAGTCCCAGCCGCCAGGTTGTTCACCAGGAAGTTTTTGCTCGTTGGTGGAATCATTCTGTGTGTGGAGGAGGGGGAAAAAAAGCAAAAATCAAGCATTTGGAGTTTGGAAAATGCATAAATAAGGCCGCTGTTCATTATATGCTCACCATTAAGCAAAATCGATATATAAATGTCTTTAGGGATGCTCAGGTATCCACAATTATTCACATGAACTATGAAAAGGAAGTCCACATGCACAACCCTGAGAATAAAATGTTTTAGGAAATGTTCTGCACTTGAGCAGCGGACAAAGACCCTTTACAAGTGTTTTCAATAGTCTTAGATGTAAAAGGAATTAGTATTAGTAATAATAGTAGGAGTGCCAATAATTTTGAAAAGTTGATAGTTAAGGAAAAAACTTGCATTCACATAAAACTATACAGTGTTTCCCCTGTGTATGTGCATATGTCACATGACTGATAAAGAAATGATCAGTGTATAATTTTAATGGCAGGTGTATTTTAACAGTGAGAGACAGAATAACAACAAAAAAGTCCAGAATAATGCATTTCAAAAAAGTTATAAATTGATTTGCATTTTAATGAGTGAAATAAGTATTTAATCCCCTATCAGCAAGCAAGATTTCTGGCTCCCAGGTGTCTTTTACACAGGTAACGAGCTGAGATTAGGAGCACTCTCTTAAAGGGAGTGCTCCTAATCTCAGCTCGTTACCTGTATAAAAGACACCTGCCCACAGAAGCAATCAATCAATCAGATTCCAAACTCTCCACCATGGCCAAGACCAAAGAGTTGTCCAAGGATGTCAGGGACAAGATTGTAGACCTACACAAGGCTGGAATGGGCTACAAGACCATCACCAAGCAGCTTGGTGAGAAGGTGACAACAGTTGGTGTGATTATTCGCAAATGGAAGAAACTGTCAGTCTCCCTCGGTCTGGGGCTCCATGCAAGATCTCACCTCGTGGAGTTTCAATGATCATGAGAACGGTGAGGAATCAGCCCAGAACTACATGAGAGGATCTTGTTAATGATCTCAAGGCAGCTGGGACCATAGTCACCAAGAAAACAATTGGTAACACACTACGCCGTGAAGGACTGAAATCCTGCAGCGCCCGCAAGGTCCCCCTGCTCAAGAAAGCACATGTACAGGCACGTCTGAAGTTTGCCTGAATGATTCAGAGAACTGGGTGAAAGTGGGTGAAAGTGTTGTGGTCTTTTTTGAAATGTGTTTTTCTGGATTTTTTTGTTGTTATTCTGTCTGTCACTGTTAAAATACACCTACCATTAAAATTATAGACTGATCAATTCTTTGTCAGTGGGCAAACATACAAAATCAGCAGGGGATCAAATAATTTTTCCCTCACTGTGTGTGTGTGTGTGTATATATATATATATATATATATATATATATATATATATATATATATATATATATATATATATATATATATATATATATATATATATATATATAAAAAAGCCGCATGAGGGGCAGACTGTTTATAGCTGCTATAACGTAAGTGAGAACAGGAACTTGTTTGAAGTAGCTATAAACAGATAAAAGTATCAAGTGTCATTCTTTAATAAGCTGTATGTTGAATGTTGATTTTTTTTTCTCTAAGCAGACAGAATATAGATTCGTGTGTGTGTGTGTGTGTGTGTGTGTGTGAGTGAATCATAAAATATCATTATTCTCCCAGTTTTTGTTCATGATCTGCGACATGATTAACCATTTGATTAACTCTGACAATAATAATTGAGAACTCGGCTTCGTTCACGACTCATTATCAGAGCAGACGTTTAACAGCAACACGACTGAACGCTGAAATTGTTTCCGCACAGTGTTCACTGACTCCACTCCAATCACAAACCCATTTTTCTTTACAATCTCCATTCATTCAGCCTGACTCCTTTGCTAGCGGCTAAACCCATTTTCACTGAAAGTGCGCGTGTGCGTGTGTTTATTCTGAATGCACAGGCGTCCTTTCAGTGCTCTGAATGAGGCGAGTGTGTGTCTCACTGAAGCAGAGACAGGTGGAGAGTGTGTCAGTCTGTGTGTGTGTGTGTGTGTGTGTGTGTGTGTGTGTGTGTGTGTGTGTGTGTGTGTGTGTGTGTGTGTGTGTGTGTGGCTGCTCAATAAGAGATGCCATTGTTCGGTGTGTGAAGTGAAAAAAGGTTCAGGGAGCGATAGCGCAGAGACGCAGGTATGGCAAGACTTGAGCAGATTTACAGCTGCTGCACTTCTCCACTTCAGAGATTACGTGAGAGAGAGAGACGTGAAGGAGACGTGAAGGAGACGTGACGGTGACGTGAAGGCGACGTGAAGGAGACGTAAAGGAGACGTGAAGGAGACGTGACGGTGACGTGAAGGCGACGTGAAGGAGACGTAAAGGAGACGTGAAGGAGACGTGACGGTGACGTGAAGGCGACGTGAAGGAGACGTAAAGGAGACGTGAAGGAGACGTGGCTGGAAATTGATAGAGAAGTGACAGGGACGTGACAGGGACGTGGCTGGAAAATATTAGAGAAGTGAGGGGGACATGACAGGGACGTGAAGGGGACGTGAAGGGGACATGAAGGGGATGTGAAGGGGACATGAAGGGGACGTGACAGGAGACGTGACAGGAGACGTGAAGGAGACGTGGCGGGGCTTAACAGCGATTTACTCTCATTAGCTAGTGAGATTTGGATCGACAGCTCAAGTGTCCAGCTGAGGAGGAGGATGACGATGATGGCGCTCCGTGCCTCTCCTGAGAGCTCATCTCGAAAATAATAGCGCTATGAGTCCCAAACCTCAAATATTAATTACAAACTAATATACTGACTCAGTAAGTAATTTCCACTACAAAGTACAAATACTATAACTACACAGAGAACCGCATCCAGAACGCTCTCCATAATTGACACCACTGAAGTCTCTACTAGCCAATGAGAGTAAACCTCTGATAAGCCCCACCCACAGTGAGAAGGAAAAAAACAACCTGAAACTGAAAACAGCGAACTCGGTGGCAAAAATGTAACATGGTCTTCATTCTTTCGGCACAAAATACTTTTCAATACTTCAGTACTTTTGGCACAAATTTAATTCAGTAATCTATAAGTTACTGTATGCAGTGGACGCTGTGTGAAGCGTCAATAATTAAATAGTAAACAAAACATTTCAAGTGGCATTTAGTTATTTATGCCTCAGCCTAATTTCAGTTGCATTCATTCATTCAATAAAGTCAAAAAATAAACAAAAAACCCTTCATATGGTTACATTTTGAACTCAGCTGAAGGAAATTTTACATATAAAAAGATGTCGAATGTAGAATCTACAAAAAAAAAATAAATGTATTAAATTTATTAACGAAATGAATTAATAATAAATGAATTAATGCTAATTTGTTGGCTCTTTTGTGCCTTCTTTCAATTTTTTTAATACTTTTTCTGTTTCTCAGTTTGTCTTCTAACCAATCAGTGATTTAGTTTTCCAAATTTATGCATTTTGATGGAGAAAGATCTGTGAATCTGTGAATCATGTGACCTATATTACAATAGACGCAGGGTCTGAAGGTGTTTACTAAATTGTAGTGAGATTTCTGACAGATTATGTACACCTTTTTCAACCGATTTTTAATCACAGTAACATTCCAAATCTCTCTCTCTGTCTCTCTCTCTCTCTCTCTCTCTCTCTCTCTCTCTCTCTCTCTCTCTCTCTCTGTCAGTCTTTATCCCCCTCCTGCAGACTGCTCGCCTCCTCTCTTTCTCATTCTCTGTCCGTTCTCCTTCCTTCTATTCCAGTTCCTGAACTCACAGCAGAAACCTGAGCTCCGTTATTGATTCATATGTACCGTCTAATCCTGGAGCTTTCACTTCTGAACAGCAGCAGTGCAGCAGATATCGTAGATATTTTTGCTTCATCATCGCTCTGATGATCGGCGATTCAGGAAAGAATCGTTCTTTTATTTAAACGACTCGGAAGTCAGAAGGACGACTCCGAGTCGGAAGGATTGGTTAAGTGTGCCAACCAATTAAATGAGAGAGGAGGCAGGGCTTGCTGCACCTTCAGTTAGTGCTGTTATAAAGTGTAAGAAGAATTAAGTAATAAAATAAACAATTTACAATTACAATTATAATTAATAAATAAATGTGACTAGCTGAGAGTTTTCTTTTCCTTTGTTTTATTATTATTATTATTATTATTATTATTATTATTATTATTATATTTTGTTATTGTGTAAAAGTGTCTTGATTCATCTTGATCATCGTCTTAAAAGCGGAAAATCTATGTCTAATCTATCACTTAGCAGAACAATTTGAAATTAAACTTGCTAAAATACTTATTGCAAAAATAAATTAAACATTTTTAAAATAATTTAAAATTAGTACTATCCTCATCTAAAATCATATACATATTCATTAAAGATGTCATTTTATTGAATTTCTTTTGTTTAAATCAACTACACCTTCTTCTCTGACCCTGTCAGAAAAGCACAGCTGAATCCCGGCTCAGGAATTTCAGCAGCAGAACCTTTTCTGGTTCACTAATGGAAGTGATCGAGGGCTTTCTTTTTTTTCCCCTCCAGACAGGCTGATGGTTATTGCACTCAGAGTCGGCGCTCTCAATACAATTATCAGCAGCCTCATGCCACGCCGAAAAGCACTTAAAGACTCGGAATGATGTGCTTTTTTTTCTCTAAGCAGCGACTGAAAATCCTCCGCTTTTACAAGGAAACACAGAAGCTGCCCTCTTAAAGAATCAATCGTGTACTGGCAGCCATGAGCCGACATTACATTTTTATATTTCAGTAACTGTTACATTTTTATCACGGTACTGGAGTTTTAAAACAGATAGTGCATGCAGGGCGGCTAAAAGCGTTCTCTCTGTTCCAGGCCTGGAAAAACACTGTTGAGTAAAACTGTAGAGCTGACGGGATGGGAGGGGCAGAGTTACTCAATCGTCTGCCAATCAGAGCAACTTTAGCCAATCAGAGGCATCTGTGAGTTCGCGTATGTAGATGAGGAAAAATACGTAGATGTTTGCCGTGTCATGCAAAACGTGAGCACGTGTTAGACTTCACTGAGTCTGTTTGCTAGCTAGTGGGTGGGATTGGACAATATGACAAACTGGGGGGTTGGGGGGGTTGGGCGAGAGACATGGGGTAAAGAAAAAAAAACTAAACTGTACTAGGGTGGTGAAAATAAAAATGAATAAATATACACACAAACTGAATAAATCATACATAAATAAAAAATGATACATACATAATGAATACAATAATAAAGTAATAATAAATGAATACTAAATACAATAATAATGAATAAAAATAATGTATACAACAGTTAAAGTCATGTGAAAAAATAAGTACACCCCATGGAAATTGCTGCTGTTGTTTTTTTTTTTTTTGTTTGTTTTGACATATTTGGACAAGAAAACATTTGATCCTCTTTGAAACAGTGCCTATTAATAAAGGTGATACAGTCTATCAAATGACATAAAATTGACATTTTGTAGTAATTTTCACAATTTAAATTAACAAAAAAAAAAACAGATCAGTAAGTGCACCCCTACATTTATCACACCTTCAAATCCTTCAAATCCTCCAAATGACTAGAACCTGCTTAGGGAGTGCAGGTGGAGCCTGTCTTATATATACCCCTCTCATATCTAGTGTCTGGTGTTCCCTTTGCTATTGTGGTGTGTGGTGTCATCATGCCAAGATCTAAAGAGTTCTGTAAGACCTTCAGAAAAAAGGTTGTGGATGCCTATGAGTCTGGCAAGGGATTTAGAAAGATCTCCAAATTATTTGAAATACATCATTCCACTGTAAGGAAAATAATCTACAAATGGCACAGATTTCAAATGACTGCCAATTAGTCCAGGACTGTCGACTGCCATCCCAGCAAATTCAGCCCAAGAGCAGACCGTCTGATGCAAAAAGAAGTCTCCAAGAACCCCAAAATTTTATCACAGGATCTGCTAGTAAGTCTTGCAACTGTTTGTGTCAAAGTGCATGCTTCTACAATCAGAAAGAGATTGCACAAATTTGACCAGCATGGGAGGTGTGCCAGGAAATAGCCTTTGCAAGACTACAGTTTGCCAATGAGCATATTGGCAAAGACCAGGCCTTTTGGAATAATGTGCTCTGGACAGACGAATCAAAGATAGAGTTGTTTGGCCTCAGTAATAGTAGACATGTTTGGCGCAGACCAAAGACAGCTTTTCAGGAGAAGCACCTCATACCAACTGTGAAGTACGGTGATGGAAATGTTATGGTTTGGGGTTGCTTCACTGCCTCAGGGACTGGACAGCTTGTATTTATTGATTCAACTATGAATTCTGCATCATAAAGAGTGCTTGAAGATAATGTGAGGCCATCTGTCTGAAAGTTGTAGCTGAACTGAAAGTGTATCTTTCAACAGGATAATGATCCTAAGCACACTAGCAAATCCACCAAGGAATGGCTTAAAAAGAAGAAATGGAGGGTTATGGAATGGCCTAGTCAAAGCCCGGATTTGAATCCTATTGAAATGTTGTGGCGGGATTTGAAATGGGTAGAACATGCAAGAAAACCCTCAAACATCTTTCAACTGAAAGAATATTGCGTGGAAGCGTGGTCAAAAATTCCAGCAAGCCGATGTCAGAGACTGGTGGACAATAATGTAAAACGCCTACAAGAAGTTATTTCTGTTAAAGGGGGCAACACTAGCTTCTGAGGCGAAGGGTTTACTTACTTTTTCCACAAAAGAATATCACATCTATTGATATTTCTGTTTAATAAATGATTGAAAAAGCTAATTTTCCTTGTGGGTTTTGTTCAAGTATATCAACTTCATTAATAGGCATTGTTTCAAAAATGATCAAATGTTTGTTTGTCCAAATATGTCAAAAAAGCCAACAATTTATTTTTTCACGTCTGTATATAATAAGAAACAAATCATATATAAGATAAATAAATAAAAAACATGCAAAATAAATAAATGGAACAATAATACATGGGGAAAAAAAACAATAAATAAGAATAATGTCTAATAATAAATAAATAAATAAATAAATAAATACATACATACATACATACATACATACATACATACATAAATAGTAATGATTTTCTTGTTTTCGTTTTCTATTCATTTAATTTAACTACATAAAATATCACCGCAGACTCACACTCGTCTTGGTTTATTGAGATTTTTGAGACTGTGGATGTTCCCATTTGTTTTTCTCTCTCTTTTATTATATCTCCGATTATTTGATGAAATGCAAAACACATGCGTGAATGAATATGTATGCGTTTTTTTGTTAAGTGTCTTTAACCTCATGAAGTGTCCTTGGGCTTTTATATAAAAGCATTTATTACTAATATTATTATTTATGAGCAACAGATGGCATTTAGTGTGAAATACAGCACAAAGCGATCTCCATGAGCTTCATTTATTATATCATTTACTTCTTACGTCTTAATTATTGCTGCTGCTGCTGTTGTTCTTTATTAATATCAGCTTTTTTAAAATGTTTTTTTGGTTGTAAGCTTAAACAGCGGTGCTCATTTCCTGCAGAGCCAAACTTTTCAGGTCAGGGGAGTTATAAGCTGTGTATGAAATCTAATGAGGAAGAACAACGAGCTTGTCGTAGGTTAAAGCTAATTCGGGTTCAATTACCTGTCAGTCGCTTAACAATGAAGATGAGCCTCTCTCATTAAGCTAATTGCCATTATTGGCCTTTGTCTAATTAAAAGTTGCGGTTGCACACTCACATAAGCATTTGTAGCCACACAGCAAGGTCCAGAAGTCTCCATTAGCGAGGACTGTTTTTTTTTTTTTTTCCCAGTTAGCAAAAAGCAACACAGACGTACCCTTGGCTAATTCTTATTATTCTGTATTGTGTTATTTACAATGATGTGAATCCACTGTTCACATTTTTAAATTAAATTTTCTTAATTTGTTGCGATTTATATTTCATTGTAATGACATCTCATGTGCTTTTCTAACAGGAAGTCATCCATGTCACATCAGGTGGGCGTGGAGTGGCCGCTATCATCATCATCATCATCATCATCATCATTACTATCACTATTTCTGGATGTTGGCCATCTTGCTTTTTTAAATGTGTGTGATATGTCAAGATACTGGCCAAAATGTATGCAATCTACTGCAAGTTAAAAAACAATACTGCATTACTTACTGTAGGTTTAAATTGTATTTAAATACCAAATTAAAACATTAGAGATGCGGTTATTATTTTTTCTTCCATGTTCGTACACCATGGGTCATATACAGAGTTGAGTTACACTCATGTAGTGAGGATTTAATACTGAAGCTACACACATCTTTATTCAGACCCCAGATGTAAGTGCAGACTTCAGCGCTATTCAGAAGTTACTTGAGAGTTACGCACACAGGGGTGGAGTCTGGTTAAAGCAGAGGCGTGTCTCTGACCTAAGCACATTTTTCTTGCGTGATTTCAGCTCGAGTGACTGTCAGTCTCTGACAGTTTTAATGTAACCACAATATGACACACTGAAATTTATCTTTTGGTTGTAAATACACTCAAAACACTTTCGAGGCCAGTATTAAATACATAAACATGACACTATTTATTAAATCAAAAATCAAGCAACTTCCAGGGTCATGAACTACACACAGGTGATTTGCATAATCTTAAAAGGGAGCTCAGAAAGTATGCACAGAAACCGACTGTTAGGTCGCGCAAAAAGCACGACTTCAATTTCCAGAACTCTCATCCACACACTCCACACTACACTTCCCAGCAAGCTCGGCGGCCTACAATCATGGCCGCCAGGGACTACAACACCCACACACTACCTCGGTCACAATCACCCTCTTTCTAATCCCGCGCACCTGTCTTCTATTTCACTAACACTCTATTTAAGGACTTTTGTGTTACAGGTTGGACGCGAAGTATTGTTTGTTTTTTCCCAAATCTTACCTTACTGAGCTACTGCATTCTGGACTGATTCTCACGGCATTTGACATTAAGCTAAGTACCTTGGATTCCGACTTCCTCTCAAGCCCTCTTTCGATTTTACACATCTCGGTGATAGGTTTACTTGCACATGTGTTTGATTTTCTGTTAGCGCTAATAGTTTGCACACTTTATGTAGCTACCACTATTTTGTTGTAGGGGTTCATTGCTGGATGCTGTTTTTCCGTTTTTTCTTTCCTTAGTTAAGTGTGTGTTTTTTCTTACTGCTAGCGCTAATACTTTTGAGAGTGTGTATATACTCTACCACGATATCCTGCGGAGACTCGAAGCCTTCTAAAAGCCTGTTGTTTACCCTGTGTCCTTTCCACATGTATGCTGAATAAAGTGACGAAGTTTTTGACCGCAACTGTGTCCAGCCTACTTCTGGTGTCGTAACAGAGACTCTGAATATGAGGAACTTTACTGGCGTAAAGATTGTAGTAAGTTTTGAAATTTGAATAAGGTGCCAGCACAGATTAATACAAAACAAGTGGTAACTGAAATTGTGAGTAGAGATTTCAAGAGACATCTGACATAATATTTTAGACTTGTCTTTTGTCTTGATTTTATCATAACTCATTTGTATAGAATTCGGAATTGTATCACTTGATGCTGAACTCACAGGTTCATGTTTTACTTTCTCGCTTGAAAACATTCATTATTATCATCTCTTATGCATTGTGTGTCATTTATGTGTCATCGTCATTACAGATTTCAGTCAATAAAAACACTTTTTGAATTATAAACAGCATTAGCTTACCTGTAAACAAGAGAGTCATCATAGGTGCCATTGTACTGGATCTGAAACATGCGAATTCCAGGAATATTCCTTTGGAAGTTAAATTTAATGAGTGCTGTGGATGAAGTGGCCTCGGCTATCACCACACGCTTATCTGAGCTCGCTTTCGAGTCTGCTGTGTGGTTACTTCCATTGGCTCCAGTTCTGCTGGACGTGGAAATATCTGATGAGCCCGGATCTGGCTCCTGGATGTTATTGGTGCTGTTGCTGATGTACGGAAGCTTGATAATGACAAGCTCGATGGTCTGGTGGGCTTCACCGGCCGGGTTAGAAGATATACAAGTGAAGGATCCGGTATCTTTCACCGTGCTGATCAAGATATCCAAGGTCCCGTTATTGTAAACGATGGTACGTGAGGAGTTGGAGACCAGCTTGCCATCGGGTGATATCCAGTGGATCACAGGTTCAGGATCTCCTCTCGCTTTGCATCGAAGGGTTACACGTTGACCCTCGAGCACCCTCATCTCTTGAGAGTGCCTCGTGATAAGGGGTGGCTCACACAGGAATTCCTCCTCCGGAATAGACCAGAAATATCTTCCGGATAAGTGTGGAGGAGTCGCGCAAGTCTCCAAATCGTCCTCACGACTCAGTCGGCGAAGCCAGAGCAGCTCGCAATTGCAGTGCAAAGGATTTCCACCAAAGCTGAGGGCAAACGATGAAGAAGTGAGCACTCCAGATGTTGCCAGAACCTGCGCCCTTTGGAAAAGAGGATCCGGTGGAAGCTTCTGCAGTTTGTTGGAGGTCACATCCAGTCGGTTGAGTTTTTGCAACAGGGAAAAAGTGCCTTCTGGAATGTAATCAATCATGTTGTGGTCCAAGCTAAGTGTATGAAGGCTGATCATCTTCTGAATTGCCTCCCAGGGTATTGTTTCAAGGTTGTTATAGGACAAATCCAGCTCCTCCAGGGCCAGAAGGTCATTAAAAGCTCCCAGGTGAATGTGAGTCAACTGATTGTTATTGAGAATCAAATGATGCAGCTTGGACATGCCGCTAAACGTGTCATTTCCTATCCGAGTCAGTCTGTTATGGTTCAAGTGCAAGGCGCGAAGGTTTTCCAAGTCCGCAAACGCATGAGGCGTAATGTAACTTATCGTATTCCTCGACAAGGTGAGGTCCACAAGCCTGGTCATGTTGGCAAAGTCTTTCCGTTTGACGCTAGTTACAAAGTTGTCGGCAAGCCGTAGCTCCACTGTGTGCCGGTCGATGTTGGGTGGCACAAACAGAAGCCCTTTTTTGGCGCAAAGTGTTGCAAGGTTGGGCGATAAAATCTGGCACATGCAGCGCTTTGGACAGATCTGGGCCTTCACTACCATTCCAATGACCAACAGGCAGATGAGCAGCTTTTCCATTGTAAAGAGGGTTCGGACACCTGCGAAAAAAAACAGATGGGATTCATTACACACTTAAAAATAAACTTGATAAATGTTCCGACTTCATCTACCCCCATGGTAAACCAAAACAACCAAGAGAGGTGAGCAAGCAAATCCTACTGAATTACTCTTGATTTAAACCAATTATAACCAATCTGACCAATCAGTGAATAATTTCTGCCAGTACTTTTCCAGACCTGTACCTTTCCCACATCCGTTTCAGCACATTTTCACTTTGTAAAGTTAATTTTTCTTGTCCACAAAGAAGAGTTTAATTTAGGTGTCAGTTTCACACTGCTTTACACTAATCTCATAGACTTAAAGGTAAGAAAGTGAACGTGAGGTGCTGAACAAACTTATATGGTGCTGAATTGAGATGTAGATAGTGAAGGTAGTTCCTGCATGGACTGGTAGTTCCTAAAAGAAAACTAGGATAGTTAGCAGAGCCTTCTCAAAGCTGTGATCAAACTGCAGTTGATTAGCTGATCACAGTTCCATTAATATCTGACACCATCACACTACATATGAGCCACACACCATGCCAAGAACAAACTCCACCACACCACATCATTCAGCCAGAGTGTCCATGAAGCAGCTTGAACAAAGGACCTCAGCACCAAACAATCAGAGAACCGGAGGGCAGTGAAGCACCATATCATTATCAAGAGCAACACACATTCTGAATGCAACAACACACTCTGTTCAACTCCATGAATGTGCACAAAAGACCAATACCAGGAAAGTCAGACACTCAATTCCACAACCAGGAACCAGCACCAATGAATGAACAAACACTACCACGTAAAGCAAAGTCGTGTGACATGTTCAACCACTGAACCCTTCAGGGTTTTTTCAGTTGCTGCTTTAGAGGAACTCGTATACAGAACACCTACAACAAAGTTTGTTCCCTATCAGAAATTGTTCCAACCCCTAATTATCCAATGATTTATTAAAGAACCACTTTTCAAAGCATTTACGAAGCACCAGGATACTGTAGCTAAATCTTAAACATCTCACAGGTTCTAGGTGTGAAGATGAAAACAGGGTTCTTCCAGTGCTCTTAAGCTTTCTTCCCAAAAAAGGGAGTCCACTTGAAACCTTTTATGATAGGAAAACACTTTGTTGTTGGGTTCTACAGAGAATGTTTAAGCATTTCTCCACAAACATTATTTATTTTGATACGTTTACTATTATTTAATACTTGTGTAGGCTATTTTATTAAGCATATATTAATTCATTTATTTACTTACCTATTTACTATTTAAGCATAAGTGAACAACTTTAATTAAAATAATGCCAGCAAAGTAAAGTGAGACCAAACTATACAAAAACACAACAACAAAAACAACAACAACGATATCAATGAGGGTTCTCTGTATAATTAAGAGTCTTTTCCTCTACTTGGAACCATTTCTATTAGGAAACCATTCTGTTATAGGGTTCTACATAGAAATTATAATGGTTCGCTCATAAATGTATTTATTGTTTTATATATTTTACTGGCCAGTCCCTCCAGGATTCTGCAATGGTAGAAATGAACACAAAATCAAGGAAAATCTGCAATATTCATAGGAGCTTGCAATTTTTCAAAATTACCGCAGATTTTCCACAAATTTGGGAAAATTTTAGACATCACAATGCACATTCAGCCAAAGCCATGCACATGAGTACATGGCTACATGACTACATAAGCCAAAAGGTCTCATTTACCAACAAACATCACTGTGAAAAAGCATGCAAAACAATTTTGTGCAATTGAAATTTTGCCAGTTCAAGTAGTTTTCCACAAAAAAAACACAAAAATCTCCGCAAATTTGATCGCAAATTTTGAAAAAAGCTGCAGCAAAATCAAGCGAAAAAACTCTGAAATCCTGTACGGACTGATTAGCAATTAATATTCATATATTTTGTCATTTGTGTATTGGATTGTTACTGTTTGTATTAATTATATATAGTATTTTTCTTTACACTATATATTTATTTAAGAATAAGAATAATACAGAGGGCTCTTTTGGATAATTAAAGGTTCTTATTCTTCTAAGAGTTCCGGATACAACCGAAGAACCCGTAATTCAACTCTGTAAGCATTAATTACAGAGTGAATGTGTTCATTTGGCACTGAGGATGCTGGTGTGTAATAATCCTGTCTGAAACAAACCGGATCAGTGAAGCAGCATGTCCTGTTTTTTAGGAATCATGACTAAGTGCTCTGATTACGTCCGAGACGAACGATCTTGGCTCCTCTGCGTGTTCCACAGATTAGGAACATTATCGATTCAGTCGCTCTCACTCAGGCTCATATTTAATTCATACAGTTTGATAGATATTTATATGCATTGTTGTATTTGTCTGGCTCTGTCACACCTCTCAGCATGACCCATGATCCAGTGCGCACGCTCACACGCACACACACACACTCCTGACTCACCCTCGCTGCCTTTAACACTGTGTTAAAAACAAAGAGCTTTCATAACACCTGTGGATGTGAAGTAGGTCTCCGAGACCTTCACTGAGACACTGAACACACTCCGCTAGCTGTGTAAGGTAAAGACGTCAGGATGAAAAAATACTGATAAATAATCTCGTGACATTTTCACAAATAAAATATTTCTCAATTAAACTTTAAATTTATTTCAGTGTGGCACCAAAAAAAAAAAAAAAAAAAAAAAACACGTACAAATATTTATAATTACAGATAAAGTGGTTCAGAGTGATAGGAAGGCTCAGCCTGAAAATAAATAAATAAATAAATAAATAACTCCGAAAATATGTAGATAATATACATTATTTGGCACAGTTTTTACACCGGATGCCCTTCCTGATGCAATTTGTCTGATGACAGGCACCAAGTGGTAGCTCAGTGGTTAAGATGTTGGACTACTGACTGGCAGTGAGCGCACAGGATCCTTAGCCGCTACTCAACCCAACTTAATTTATTTATATAGCACATTTAAAAACAACAGAGTTGACCAAAGTGCTTCACAACCAGAAAATCAAAGAACGATAAAATGACAAACACCAACACCCCCCCCACACACACACCCACATCAACAGCACTACAAACACCAACAAAAACTGCATGTACAAAGTGCGATCAATATCAGAACACACATCTCAAGTACTCAGGGTTCCCCCAATTCAAATGCCAAATTATAAAAATGTGTTTTCAGCTGAGACTTAAAAATCTCCACTGATTGGGCCAAGAGAATATAAAGGGGGAGATTATTCTGTAATTTAGGAGCAAGTACAGAAAATGTCCGATCACCCTTTGACTTTTGCTTAGACCGAGGTACAGCTGACAACATTTGATTTGTAGACCTCAAAGGCCTCGACGAAATATAAAGGCTTAGGAGATCTGTGATATAATGTACATAATTCGTCTCCACTACTTTAAAAACAAGTAATAAAATCTAAAAATGAATCCTGAATTGAACCAGCAGCCAGTGAAGAGACTATGACACAGGAGTAATATGCTCCCTCTTTTTTTTTTTTTGCCAGTCAGTAGCCTGGCTGCAGCATTCTGCACAAGCTGTAGGCAGGGCAGATTCCGCTGACAGAGTCCGGCATAAAGAGAGTTAAAATAGTCCACTGTAATAAAAGCATGAATAATTATCTCTAAATGTTTAAAACTAAGAAAAGGTTTTAACTTAGAAATCTTTCACAGTTATCGTTAAAGGACCACGAATACTGGCTAGACCACTGTATTATTCTTTTTTTTTTTTTGTACTTTTTTTCTTTTGTGATTTTTTCCCCATCATTTGTGTCAGTGTGGGTGTTAGAAAGGTGCTAAATAAATAAATAAATATTTTTGTATTTTAACATAATTAAAAAACATGAAAATGTAGATGCATAAATATGATTAAATAACTACAGTATTATAATAATTATTATAAAAACATTACACTAATTATTAAAAACAGAAACATGATTCTTTTTTTTTTAAAGGTTTTGAAAGCTTTTGTTTATTTAAGTAGGGTGATAAAAAGTAAGTGATAAATGTTAATTAACACAATTTCACATCTGACTTTTTTTCAAAACAAAATGGTGGCTGAAGTTTTGGCACCGTTTCTGATGTTAATAAGGAGAGCATAATAATAATAATACTAATAAAAATATAATTTTAATAAATATATAATGAATAGTTTATGGAGGAAAGTTTCAGGCTTAATGATTTCTGTCAGGAGAAAAATAAACATTCGTGTGAATCAGAGCCAAATTTACTGCCACAAAGTTGTGCAAAGTTGACGTAAAAATATTGGCACCTAACATTCAGCACTTTAGTTAACCTTCATTTCAATCCGTCACCACAAACATCAAGCTCATTAACTCCATCCAGACCCGAGTTTTATTTTTTAATGATTTTAGAATCAGCTCGAAAAAGTTCAAAGGATTTCAGATCATTTTTGAATAACTTTATTAGATGATGTCACTAGTTTGAGAAACGATTAGTCGTTTACAGACGGGTTTCATCTTATTAATGAAGCATAATTACAGAACTTTTCTGTATAAGCCGTAACGATCACACACCATTCAGATCATTACACTCCTCCTCTCGGTTTCTCTCTGTCTTTCCTTATCTCCTTCCTTTCACTCTTTTTAAAAGGTTCTTTGTGCAACTTAAAAGGGTTCTCCTGTGGCATCAGGCTCAAAAAAACCTGTTTGGTTCAAATTGGAACCTTTAATTTTAAGAGTGGACAGACTGGAGTCTTTCGTTTTGTTTAGTTTTTACATTCTTTCTTTCTTTCTTTAAGTTGTTTTATATATATATATATATATATATATATATATATATATATATATATATATATATATATATACACACAGCCGTGGCCAAAAGTTTTGAGAATGACACAAATATTAATTTTCACAAAGTCTACTGCTTCAGTGTTTTTAGCTCTTTTTGTCATATGTTACTAACTGTTACTGAAGTATAATCACAAGCATTTCATAAGTGTCAGTGGCTTTTATTGACAATTACATGAAGTTTATGCAAAGAGTCAATATTTGCAGTGTTTTCTTCTTTTTCAAGACCTCTGCAATTCGCCCTGGCATGCTGTCAATCAACTTCTGGGCCACATCCTGACTGATGGCAGCCCATTCTTGCATAATCAATGCTTGGAGTTTGTCAGAGTTTGTGGGTTTTTGTTTGTCCACCCGCCTCTTGAGGATTGACCACAAATTCTTAATGGGATTAAGGTCTGGGGAGTTTCCTGGCCATGGACCCAAAATGTCGATGTTTTGTTCCCCGAGCCACTTTTGCCTTGTGGCAAGGTGCCCCATCATGCTGGAAAAGGCATTGTTCGTCACCAAACTGTTCTTGGATGGTTGGGAGAAGTTGCTCTCTGAGGATGTTTTTGTACCATTCTTTATTCATGGCTGTGTTCTTAGGCAAAATTGTGAGTGAGCCCACTCCCTTGGCTTAGAAGCAACCCCACACATGAGTGGTCTCAGGATGCTTTACTGTTGGCATGACACAGGACTGATGGTAGCGCTCACCTTTTCTTCTCCGGACAAGCTTTTTTCCAGATGCCCCAAACAATCGGAAAGGTGATTCATCAGAGAAAATGACATTACCCCAGTCCTCAGCAGTCCAATCCCTGTACTTTTTGCAGAATAGCAGTCTGTCCCTGATGTTTCTCCTGGAGACAAGTGGCTTCTTTGCTGCCCTTCTTGACACCAGGCCATCCTCCAAAAGTCTTCGCCTTACTGTGCGTGCAGACGCACTCACACCTGCCTGCTACCATTCCTGAGCAAGCTCTGCACTGGTGGTGCCCCGATCCCACAGCTGAATCAACTTTAGGAGACGGTCCTGGCGCTTGCTGTGCTTTCTTGGGCGCCCTGAAGCCTTCTTCACAACAGTTGAACCTCTCTCCTTGAAGGTCTTGATGATCCGATAAATGGTTGATTTAGGTGCAATCTTACTAGCAGCAATATCCTTGCCTGTGAATCCCTTTTTGTGCAAAGCAATGATGGCTGCACGTGTTTCCTTGCAGGTAACCATAGTTAACGGAGGAAGAACAATAATTTCAAGCACCACCCTCCTTTTAAAGCTTCCAGTCTGTTATTCTAACTCAATCAGCATGACAGAGTGATCTCCAGCCTTGTCCTCGTTAACACTCTCACCTGTGTTAACGAGAGAATCACTGACATGATGTCAGCTGGTCCTTTTGTGGAAGGGCTGAAATGCAGTGGACAAGTTTTTTTGGGATTAAGATCATTTTCATGGCAAAGAGGGACTTTGAAATTAATTGCAATTCATCTGATCACTCTTCATAACATTCTGGAGTATATGCAAATTGCCATCATAAAAACTGAGGCAGCAGACTTTGTAAAAATTAATATTTGTGTCATTCTCAAAACTTTTGGCCAAGGCTGTGTGTGTGTGTGTGTGTGTGTGTGTGTGTGTGTGTGTGTGTGTGTGTGTGTGTGTGTGTGTATATATATATATATATATATATATATATATATATATATATATATATATATATATATATATATCTATATATATATATAGTTATTTTCGTTTAATTCATTGTTTCATTCATTCATTCTATTGTCTTTTGTTCTTGTTCTTTGTTTACTTGTTTATTTATGTTTATACAGTATCTCACATTTTTGCAAATATTTTATTATGTCTTTTCATGGGACAACACTGAAGAAATGACACTGTGCTACAATGTAAAGTAGTGAGTGTACAGCTTGTATAACAGTGTAAATTTGCTGTCCCCTCAAAATAACTCAACACACAGCCATTAATGTCTAAACCGCTGGCAACAAAAGTGAGTACACCCCTAAGTGAAAATGTCCAAATTGGGCCCAAAGTGTCAATATTTTGTGTGGCCACCATTATTTTCCAGCACTGCTTTAACCCTGTTGGGCATGGAGTTCACCAGAGCTTCACAGGTTGCCACTGGAGTCCTCTTCCACTCCTCCATGACGACATCACAGAGCTGGTGGATGTTAGAGACCTTGCGCTCCTCCACCTTCCATTTGAGGATGCCCCACAGATGCTCAATAGGGTTTAGGTCTGGAGACATGCTTGGCCAATCCATCACCTTTACCCTCAGCTTCTTTAGCAAGGCAGTGGTGGTCTTGGAGGTGTGTTTGGGGTTGTTATCATGTTGGAATACTGCCCTGCGGCCCAGTTTCCAAAGGGAGGGGATCATGCTCTGCTTCAGTATGTCACAGTACATGTCAGAGTACACTACCCAGTGCCGGCAGCACTCATGCAGCCCCAGACCATGACACTCCCACCACCATGCTTAACTGTAGGCAAGACACACTTGTCTTTGTACTCCTCACCTGGTTGCCGGCACACACGCTTGACACCATCTGAACCAAATAAGTTTATCTTGGTCTCATCAGACCACAGGACATGGTTCCAGTAATCCATGTCCTTAGTCTGTTTGTCTTCAGCAAACTGTTTGCAGGATTTCTTGTGCATCATCTTTAGAAGAGGCTTACTTATGGGACGACAGCCATGCAGACCAATTTGATGCAGTGTGCGGCGTATGGTCTGAGCACTGACAGGCTGACCCCCCACCCCTTCAACCTCTGCAGCAATGCTGGCAGCACTCATACGTCTATTCTGCAAAGCCAATCTCTGGATATGACGCTGAGCACATGCACTCAACTTCTTTGGTCGACCATGGCGAGGCCTGTTCTGAGTGGAACCTGTCCTGTTAAACTGCTGTATGGTCTTGGCCACCGTGCTGCAGCTCAGTTTCAGGGTGTTGGCAATCTTCTTATAGCCTAGGCCATCTTTATGTAGAGCAACAATTCTTTTTTTCAGATCCTCAGAGAGTTCTTTGCCATGAGGTGCCATGTTGAACTTCCAGTGACCAGTATGAGAGAGTGTGAGAACGATAACACCAAACTTAACACACCTGCTCCTCATTCACACCTGAGACCTTGTAACACTAACGAGTCACATGACACCGGGGAGGGAAAATGGCTAATTGGGCCCAATTTGGACATTTTCAATTAGGGGTATTCTCACTTTTGTTGCCAGCGGTTTAGACATTAATGGCTGTGTGTTGAGTTATTTTGAGGGGACAGCAAATTTACACTGTTATACAAGCTGTACACTCACTACTTTACATTGTAGCAAAGTGTCATTTCTTCAGTGTTGTCCCATGAAAAGATATAATAAAATATTTACAAAAATGTGAGGGGTGTACTCACTTTTGTGAGATACTGTAAAAGAAAATAAATTAATAAGAACAAATGACTAAAAAATAATAATAAAGTGATAAAGACAGAAAGAAATCAGCATTGTATCTACAGCGTATTCATTTTCTCATCACAGTGTAGTACTGAAGTGATACGTTATCCCAGTCCGGTACAGGACGTAATTAGGGCATCAAAACGTTTGTGGGGTGCCAATACATTTGGCCCAAAGCCTGTGAGTTGATGAGCAATCGATCTGCAGGTTTGTAAAGCACACACAAGTCAGATCAGGAGAGAGAGAGAGAGGGAGAGAGAGAAAGAGATAGAGAGAGAGAGGGAGAGAGGCTGCTGTCCACTCGTTCAGAGACTCGCTGCTCGTGTTCATTACACAGCTGTAATTCTTTACCATTGATTCTCATTCACACACACACACACACACACACACACGCACACACGCACACACGCGCACGCGCACGCACAAGCACGCGCACGCACACGCACACGCACACACACACACAGAGAGAGAGAGAGAGCAGGGGAGGAGTATGTGAATGTAATGGCGAGGGCAGAGATGGAGGACGTTACATTAACGATTTGATCTCAGCACTCAGTATTTATATGACGTGCACTAACAATTAAATACGTGTAGTACTGATGTTTAGAACAGTCAGAAAGCCTAAGAACGCTCAGAATGTTCATGTATAAAGCCTAAGAACGCTCAGAACATTCATCGAGTTCTGGGTTCTGTAAAAGCCTGAGTGTGTGGAAGAGGTTACTATAGGTCATATTCATCAGCCTGTAAAGTTAACTGCTGAATACCGATCAGTCCCCACCACACACACACACACCTCCCTCACACACACACCCCTCACACCACACACATGCAAACCAACACACGCAAACCAACACACAGATACACACCTCACACCTACACAGACACACAACACACACAAACATTTATTCATTAATTTTTTTCACTAATTATCTTGTTCATTCTTGTTGTTTCTTTCTTTCTCTTTTCCTTCTTTCATTCCTCCTTTCTTTCTTTTCATTTGTTTGTTCTTTCTCAGAGACATCTCTCTCTCTCTCTCTCTCTCTCTCTCGCTCTCTCTCTCTCTCTCTCTCTCTCTCTCTCTCTCTCTCTCTCTCTCCTCTTCTGCTCTTAGTCAAGTGATTTTAGATCTTGCTGCAGTCGTGAAAAAAATGTCAAAGCAAACAAATATCTTACGCCTCTTCATCCTCTGGCATTACACACACACACACACAGATTTCTGCATCCCATCTGCACATTCACAGCAGGACCGCTGTTCAGCGTTTCAAGCACTTTGGATAATACACAAGTGTGTGTGTGTGTGTGTGTGTGTGTGTGTGTGTGTGTGTGTGTGTGTGTGTGTGTGTGTGTGTGTGTGTGTGTGTGTGTGCGTGTGTGTGTGTGTGTGTGTGTTGGTCAGCTTTATTAAGCAAATTTACTTCACAAATAACGCTATAATAGAACAGTGGAGTTCACAGCACTCCGCTACAGAGAACCGCATTTATTTCTTCGGTTATTAAACACTAACACACAATTATTACACAATTCCTTAAAAATGATGTGAATTTGATTCAATTAGATTTTCTAATGATTCACATTTAACAGTTTGCTTATTTAACATGCATACATTTAATTCTTTAATGATTCCCTCTAATCAGTTTGATTCCTTAATGGTTCATGCTTATCAGTTTGATTTTTTAAAAGGTCTGATTCCTTAAATGATCCCCACTTATTAATTTTGTTAATCTTACCAGTTTGATTCTTTAACAATTCCCCAATTATTTATTTGGTTCATTAATGGTTCCCCTTCATCATTTCTTGATTCCTTAACAAATTCCCACATAAAGCTTTATTTATTAAACGTTCCAGCTTAACATTTTGATCCCTAAATGATGCCCGCTTATTAATATGATTCTTTAAAAGTTTAGAAGATTATCAGTTCTATTCTTAAAAATGTTGCAGTTAGTAATGTTGTAAATGTGATTTGAGTCTCAAACGATTCAGGCATAGCAATTTGATACTTTAACTATTTCTGTGCATAAACCGAATATATGAATTTAATGATTCCCTTTTGATTTGATTCTTTAATGAATCACACATAGTAATTTGATTCTTTATAGTTTACAGATTAAAAATGCTGTAAATTGAAAATTATTTGATTTTCGAATGATTCATGCTCGAACGATTCATGCAATATCAATTCTATTCCTTAACGATCCTCAATTATCAGTTTGACTTTGACTCCAAGACGGCACCAAGTATGGCTTTTTTGTTTGTGTTGTCTATAATTTTTTAATGTTTTTCATGTTGGAAGTCATCAGCCTCATTGTCTATGACAGTCAGACATTTTTAGAAATCGGCTCTTCAATCTCACACTGCAAAGCAGTCTTTTGAGTTCCTCAACGCCGACCCACTGTTTACAAATGCTACAGCTGAGCCCTTTGTCTGGGCCACCGACCCCGACCATGAAAGCATAGTCTGAAAAGGGGAAGGAGAGCCAGCATCCTCCTCAATCTAAGATACCACACTAATCAACCCCCGATACCCAGCATTCTACTGGCAAACATTCAATCTTTGGACAACAAGCTATGCAAGCTGAGAGCACGGAACTCCCACCAATGAGAGATGAGGGACTGCTGCATTATCTGCCTCACGGAAACCTGGATGTCTGTGGAGGATCCAGACTCAGCCATCGAGCCCACAGGGTTCTCCATGCAGGTCAAAAGACCTCTCAGGGAAAAGCAGAGGAGGGGGTGTATGTTTTATGGTCAACAACTCACGGTGTGATCAGAGGAACGCATGCTCAATCAAGTCCTTTTGCTCCCCTGACTTGGAGTACCTCATGCTTCTGGGTCGGACATACTGGCTACCGAGGGAATTCACAGCGGTTATTATTACAACTGTGTACATCCCTCCTCAAGCCGACACAGACCAGGCACTCAAGGAACTGTATAGGAATATAAGCAAGCAGGAAACCGTGTACCGTGAGGCAGTATTCACTGTGACCAGGGACTTCAACAAAGCCATTCTCAGAACAATAACTCCAAAATATTTTCTACACATTACATGCTATGCATGGGGGGGACCGGGTTTTGGACCATTGCTTCTCTTCCTTTTGGGATGCCTACAAATCCCTCCCCAACCCACCTTTCGGCAAATCAGATCAGTCTTCTGTCCTGCTACTGCCCGCTCACAGGCAGAAGCTGAAACAGGAAGCACCCACCCTCAAAATGATCCAGCACTAGTCAGACCAATCAGGTTATGTTCTACGTTACACGACTGTTTTGATCACGTGGACTGGGAAATGTTACGGTCTGCATCCGATGGTGTCACCGAGGTTTACTTGGATACCATAGCGTGTTTCATCAGGAAATGCGTAGAGGTTATGCCGACCAACACAATTCGGATCTACCAAAATCAGAAACTGTGGATTAACAAAGATGTTCACACGGCCTTAAATGCGCAAACCTTTGCTTTTAATTCCGGTAATACGAAGGAGTATAAACAAACCCTCCGTAAAACCATCAGAACAGCAAAATTCCAGTACAGAACCAAGAAAGAAGCACACTTCATCTACACCAACACAAGAGACATGTGGCAGAGAATTTTTTTAAATCGACATACTTTCACTTTGAGGCAAAAAATTCCGCCCCCCCCATGGAGAGAGCTCCCATGGCCAATGTTGCAGAGGTTAGTACACTCTTGTTTTCTGTAGTGGACTTAACCCAATCCTTCCAAATGGTGAATATCCGCAAGGCCGCGGCTCCAGACGGTATCCGTACTCAAAGTATGTGCGGGCCAATTAGCTGGTGTTTTCACTGACATTTTCAACCTCTCCCTCTCCCTGTCTGTAGTCCCCACATGTTTTAAAATGTCCATCATTGTGCCTGTACCGAAGAAATCTATGGTAACTTGCTTGAATGATTGGCGCCCTGTTGCTCTGACCTCCATTGTTAGCAAATGCTTTGAGAGGCTTATCAGAGACTAAATCTGCTCTGTGCTGCCTGCCTCGCTCGACCCACTGCAGTTTGCTTATCGTAACATACCTCCGCTGATGATGTCATTGCCTTCACCCTACACACCGCTCTCTCCCACCTGGAGAAAAAGAACACATATGTGAGAATGCTATTTGTGGACCACAGCTCAGCATTCAATACCATTGTGCCCTCCAAGCTTGACTTGAAACTCCAGGCTCTAGGCCTGAACTGTGTTCTCAGCCTTCTCCTGTACTCCTTATACACTTACAACTGTGTGGCCACACACAGCTCCAATGTCAACAATAAATTTGCGGGTGACAACAGTGGTAGGCCTGATACCAACAATGATGAGACAGCCTACAGAGAAAAGATGCGCACACTGGTGCCAGGAAAACAACCTCTCACTCAACAGCAAAAAGAACAAGGAGTTTGTAGTGGACTTTAGGAGATATGACAGGGAGCACACCCCCATCACCATTGATGGGACGCCAGTAGAGCGGATCAACAGCTTCAAGTTCCTCTATGTTCATATCACTGATGACCTCACATGATCCACTCACACTGAGGCATTCTACTGCCAAAAGTTCAATCTCTGGACAACAAGCTCTGCAAGCTGAGAGCACGGATCTCCTACCAACAAGAGACAAGGAACTGCTGCATTATCTGCCTCACGGAAACCTGGATGTCTGTGGAGATTCCAGACAGGAAATTTTTGTACTATGTAAGAGTTAATTTATGATTTTTGCACTGTGTCTGGGTAGGAGTGTGCAGTTGTGGTACAAGAATTTCATTGTATATAGATGCTTAAAGCACTCTTTATGTACATGACAATAAACTTGATTCTTTAAAGATTCCAGCTAATCAATTCGATTCCTTAATGAGCCCCACTTTGAAGAATCAAACTCTAAGGTTTCAGCTTATAAGTTTGATATCCAGAGCAACTTACATTTATACAACTAAGCAGTTGAGGGTTAAGGGTTTTGCTCAAGGGCCTTAGGGATTTGAACTCATGACCTTCCAATCAGACATCCAAGGTCTTAACCACTGAGCTAAATTACCCAGTTACTGAACTGATTCTTCAAAGGTTTCAGCTTATCAGTTTGATTCCTTGATTTGTTTCAGTACTTCAGCACTGTATTGTTTTTGGTACTATTATGACGCCAATAATGTTTATATCTGACTGATTTTTAACATTACATTCGTGTTATATAGTGTAATTGCTGGTGTAGCAGGCCTACCATAAAAACTAAGCAAGAACTAAGCAAGTTAGGCAAGTACAACATTTTTAAGCTGCATTTCTTCTCTGTAAGTCACAAAACCTGCTAATGGAAGGGGGAAAAAGGAAAAAAGCAAATGCAGCCATTAGTTCTAAAAAAATAAATAAATAAATAAATAAATAAATAAAAAAAATCTCGATTAAAAAACACACTTCTGTGAGTTTAATAATTTTAGTTTTACGAAGAGCTTATGGAGTCATTAGAAGACAGCGAGGTGGTCTGCAGTGCAGGAGTGTGTGTGCAATGAACACCAAGTGTGTGTGTGTGTGTGTGTGTGTGTGTGTGTGTGTGTGTGTGTGTGTGTGTGTGTGTGTGTTATGTAGCTGTAAGACAGTCGAGGCATCATTACTCACTGTTACACTGGAGCGTTTATGTAAGCCTCCTTCATAACGTTGCATAAATTCAGTAATATATTCACCACATTATCACCAAAGCAGCACCACTGAAAATCTCTCACACACACACACACAATATTCAGTGTACAAAGAAATATACATAAATATACAGAGTAAATATTTGCATATAACTAATACGTGAGCCTGAAGAGAGAGAGAGAGAAATCTGCTTTCTAATCAAGTAATGTAAATGTTAGTGCTGTACACACACACACACATACACACACACACACACACACACAGAGAGGGAGAGAGAGAGAGAGCGCACAGATAAAAATGGATAAAAAGTATGCTATATGGTTCTTTAATAAATTGAATTTAATTACTGGTAAATTGCTATAGTATAAGAGGAATAAAACACGTGGGGACGTGCTATTATAGGAAAACAATCAAAACTTCTGAAACTGAAAACTTCAGGGTGGTAATAGTAACTCCACTTCATCACACCACTCCACCGTTGATTATTTTTCCTATAACCAGCAACACACACTGTGTTTAATTTATATAAATCATGTCTGATCATTTGGTCATGTTTTCTATCTCTACAATTGTGTCAACTCTTTTTCTCTGGGTGTGTGTGTGTGTGTGTGTGTGTGTGTGTGTGTGTGTGTGTGTGTGTGTGTGTGTGTGTGTGTGTGTGAGAGAGAGAGTCCAGTCATACTTTACACTGCAGGCTGCGAACATGACACAGTCACACACGCTTACACACAGCTCACAGCAAAGAAAGAAAAAAAAAGATGAAAAGGAAGAGTGGAGTCAGAGACTGTGTGTGTGTCTGAAACAGCCTCATGCACTAAGTAGCTAGAGCTCTCTCTCTCACACACACACACACACACACACACACACACACAGCTGAATAATACATACGGGGGGAATTAGCTGGACAGCGGATCAGCAGGCACGATTATAAGGAAATAAATAATTCAAGCCCAAACAGGCTCTTTTTAAAAAACAAGGCATTTTAATGAAACGTGTGTAACATTGTGAGACGAGTGTGTTCATTAAATTTACATATGATTGGGCAGAAATAAAGGGAAGAAGTCTATTATATAACACACACACACATACACACACACACACACACACACATACACACACACGTTCAACTCTTGGACTCACTACACCATTTCCTAGTTTTACATAATTATGCACAAAAAGTTTGAGTGAATGCAGCACATCTCGAATGAGTCGTTTACGAACAAGTTGACTCTTTTATTCAACACGGTGAACACTGAGATTCAGCTTGCATATGATTTGCTTTTCTCTCTTTCTTATTCTCCTTTTTTTCTTCCTTTCTTCTTTCTTTCTTTCTTTCTTTCATTTAACTCAAAACTCAAGACATGTTTCTCACTGCAGTAGAGTTCACCTGCAAGAGTCCAGCTCACTCAGATGTCAGACCTGAGTGCGATCACTGCGTTCTCTCCTGCCTAAAGAACCACCCCGACAAGGAGAACACACGAGACTTCTGTTCAAATGGACAGAATATGTGAAAATGCCGTGAATCACTCCGTTTTCTCGTTATTGATTTTGCATTCTCAGACGATTCTCGGGAACTAATGGACCATCAGGTAGCGTCGCTCTCTTCCTCGTTCACTCACGACTCAGCTATAATCAATCTGCACAAACGCTGACGTGCCTTTATGAAACGAAATTACATGCATGTCTCACCATCATTTCAGGCTTTATGCTTTAAAATGCTAATTTAAGTAGCTCAGAATCTGTGGATCTGCAGGTGATCAAAAATAGAAAAGCAGCATAAAAATGGCTGATGTGCAGTTTAGTGTGGACCAGATGTTACTGTGCAAAGTAGCGTGAACTTAGAGTCATGTCTGTGGTCTGTGTGTGTGTGTGTGTGTGTGTGTGGTTAAAATGGCTGTATCAACACTTTGGGATTTTTCGTCTCTCCCTGGTGACGTCCTGAAATCTGAGGTCCGATTACATCAGTTCATCAAACAGTAACGCAACATCTGTGTGTAGAAATCCAGATTCAATGATTCTTCACAAATATAAATCTATAAAAATGGTGTTTTTGTGATACAGGTGTTAAAAAGAAACGACAGCAATTAACATTATGGGCTCCATTCAGGTTTTTTAGGGAAATTTTGAAATAAACAAAAAAAATTTTTTTTTAATGAAAGTTTAAATATCGCAAAAAAAAAAAAAACACCCGGCTGAGGTGAAAATGTTTCAATTGTCGAAATTGTAGAAAGATGATGTCGTGCATTTTTTAATTGTGTGTTAAACTTTTCATTTAGTTATTTTTGTGAGAAGATATTTTATGCCATGAGAAATAATGTTATTTTGTCGTGCCTGGCTTCTTAAGCTATTATCATATACAGACTCAGTCATGAACACACTGCACTGTTTCCTCGTTTTACATACAGTAATAATGAACAAATCCTTTCAGTGAACACAACACGTCTCAGTTTGGAGATGTGTCCTTCAGAGAATGAGTCGACACTCTGATTTGACTCCTTCAGTCGAGTGTTTTAGGTGAACAGTAAGATTTGACTCGCATATAATGTCGGTATATGAGCTATCTTTCTTACTTTCTTTCTTACTTTCTTTTTTTCTTTCTCACTTTCTTTTTTCTTACTTTCTTTCTTACTCACTTTATTTATTATCTACTTTCTTTCTTACTTTCTTTATTATCTACTTTCTTTCTTACTCACTTTTTCTTTCTTAATTTCTTTCTTTCTTACTCACTTTCTTTATCAATTTTTCTTGCTTTCTTTCTTTTCTTTCTTACTTACTGTCTTTCTTACTCACTTTCTTTCTTTCCTGTTACTCTCTTTCTTTCTTACTTACTGTCATTCTTTCTTTCTTTCAATCCAAGACACGCAGCATGCTTGATTCACTTCCTGCAGTCGAGTTGATTCTGAGTCAAATCGTTTCCTCACTAGAATTTCATTATGTCTATCTTGTCTATCTATGTCTATCTCTGGTGTGCTAGCACACCAGATGGCCAAATTCACTGAAATTAATTTACTTTTTTTAAGCATTATGTAGCGTAATAAAGCGGGATGTTGTAAAATAATGCATGTATAATGCTAAATTAAGATTTTATTGAATAATTTAAGTGATCGATCGGCAAAGATCAATGACTTTGGTCAGAAAATGGCAAGGGAGTCGACTCCAATGGAGTCAAATGATCCGAGTCACTGAAAAGAACTATAACTCCCACACACTCCGTGGTATCTCACATACCCCAGGTGTGCCAGTCTCATATTGCTCAGGTTGAATTGTCAGCGTGATTAAGGCGTAATGACCCTTTAATGAAGCGGCGTGTGTAACGGATTAGTGCTCGCTCGGTTTCGACAGCGTTCTCTTTGCTCTTTGAGTTTAGTCAGCGCTCTTTGCAGCTCGTTGCTCGACCTTGAAGCCAATAATCACTGCAGATTATTGATCTTCTGTGTTTAATCTCTTCCTGTTTCCTCCCCTCTGCTCATTTAGCCAACAAAACATTCTGAGAACGATCATAACATGGACTTTTAAACCTGAATGTGTCATTTCGTTTAGAATTTAAGAGTAAAATTATTTATTATTATAACATTTAACAATGCCAGTTTTTCACTGAAACTATCTACTGAAACTAGCATAACCTCAGTTTATCAAAATGCGTACAGTCTCAGGGTTTAATGGAAACCAGTAAAGCCATTCACATTTTCTTTGGACAAAGTTTTCTACTCCTGAGAGAGTCAATTTGAGGACTTTGATCTAATAACAAAGCTAATAAAGCTAATCAAGCTAATCGATTCAACCTCAGCTTCAGTCATTCTGAAAAGTAGTGCTGAATTCTCCAAACTTCTCAGCATCTTAGAAGAAACATGAGAGGAGAGTATTTGTGATGAGTCACATCCTGTGTGTGTGTGTGTGTGTTTGTGTCATGTGCACCCCGGGAGGTCTCACTTTAGCAAACACACCATAATGACAGGAAAATGGTTTAGCATTCACACTCTTCCCTCAGCTTCACTTCAGAGATGCAGTACAGGCAGACAAGGAAAAGTATTCATGAGACAGACATGAAACAAACTACACACAGCTCGAGAATAACGAGTTATAAACATTCTGTACAAACGTCCTGGAAAAGTTATTAAACACACTGCAACATCTATATTAAAATATAAGCAGGACAATGACTACTTCAATATATTGAAACATCTATGTAATTTGTTTTTTTTTTAAACTAGCATAACCTCAGTTTAGCTAAACTAGCATAACTTCAGTTTATCAAAACTAGTATAATCTTGTTTTTTAACATAATATCAGTTTTTTTTTTTAACTACCATAATCCTATCCCATCAACACCAGCCTAATCTCAGTTTAACAAAACTAGCAAATGTTTTCTTTTTAACTAGTATAATTTCATGGTGGTTTTTTTTCCACTTGCATAATCTCAGTTTACTGAAACTTTGTTCAAAATTATCATAATCTTACTTTAGCATAATCTCAGTGGTTAATATAAGCAACCATTCACAGTATCTTTTGACTTTTTTTTTTTTTAAAGAACATTTCCTAAAACCTGACTGGAAACCAACCTAATGAGTCCCGTGAGAAGACTTTAATCTAATAAAAAGTTTTAATAGAATTGTTTCATCTTGACTTCAGCTTATGATGTGTTTGGAAAACCACAAATTCTGGACTAAAGACTAAATTGTTGCAATGAAATGATGAATTCATGGCAGGATAATCGTCCAAACCCGTTATTTCATGTTTAACAACTGACAACATCTGAGAATATGAGAATCTAATAATCTGATCTGAATCTAATAAACTGTAAATGATCTAAATGAGTTGCTGTACTTCGGAATTTTCCATCCAGGTTTATCGTTTTCGCTCGGATTTACAGCTGCCGTGCTTTTACAGAAGCTACAAAGTGCACGTCGTATATTTCCTCGTATTCTCCCTGATGTGTGACCTGATGTTATAGGAATGCTGTCATCAAATTTTATGGCTTTTCCTCCATATTCAGAGAAGGGAACAGAAGAGATCGTACATTATGTGGTGTCCGGGGGCCATTAACGCCCGCCGCTTTATTAATCATAATGCTTCACACACTGCGGATGAGGAAGGAGAAAAAAAACAAAAATCAAACATGTGGCATGAAGCTCAGATTTATGTTCGCTTGTGGCGCTTGATATGTGAAGTTTCTTGTCCGATATTGAAAATTTAGAGGATTTAAATCGAAAGGAGACATTCAGGTGGTGGCATGTGATTAGCGTCTGACATTTGCTGCAAGGAAATTAAAGCTAACAACTATAAATTAGCATTTTGATAACTGCCTGCCATAGTTGAGTCTGGAATGGTGTCCTAAACCCTAATTTCTACTCCCTAAAAACATTAGCCTATATTATGGACATTCTCTATCTGTTAGGGTGCATTGTGGGATGGATTTATTTTTTTATTTTTATTTTATTTTTTTTTTAAGTTTACAAGAAAGCATGTTGGAGATGTAACATGAGGAAAAGGTTTCTCTGGTCAGATAAGACCAAAATAGATCTAGCACAAAGCGCTAGGTATATCATGAAAAAAAAAACAAGACTGCACATAATACTACACCTTCCCCACTGTGAAGCACGGTGGTGGTAGCATCATATTGAGCAAAGGTTTTGTGCGATGATCTTGTGTGTCTATTTTTTCTTCCCTGCTCCACATTTACTTCTTTTTTTAATAATCTAAATATAGAGTGGGAGTGGAAATACTTGTTATTATCTCATTGTTATTATCACTTTTTCATTTTTGTAACATTAAGGTTACAAATAATAGTTAAAACGTGAACACTTCTGTCTCTATATCTGTCTCTTGATGACCCAGATGCGTAGAGCTGTGTGTGTGCGTGTGAGTGTGTGTATGTATAAGAGAGAGAGAGAGCCAATGATAAATTCACCATGACCCAGTTTGCCAAATAATGGAGTTATGCATCATTCGGTTGGAGCTGCAGAGCAGAAAGATGTCGACCCATACTGCACCCAGTGGGGAATCGACAACGTGTGTGTGTGTGTGTGTGTGTGTGTGTCTGTGTGTGTGTGTTTGTGGGGGGTTACATGACACAGATCAAAGCGAGTTAAAGCTTTCCATCACAGCCCTGATGATCACAGAGACTCAGAACTGGTGTGACCCAGTGAGGTTTAACTCCCGGCCCACGTTCCCACTGGTTTAAGTGTCAAACTGACTCCATCATCATCATCATCATCATCATCATCATCAAATGTTGAGGATTTTACAAATTGTAATTCTGGAATATTTCAGCATCTATTAGGGCTGTCAGAACAAATTTCACAGTTAGTACATTATTTGAATTTACATAATGTTTATGTCTTCAAAGGCAAAGCGATCACATTTGAATGTTTAAAGCTACTGTGTGTAGGGTTTTTTTTTTTTTGTTAGAAATTAATAAAAGTCAGGAGAGAAAAATATATTCTAAAACATTAGCTCAAGTATGTCCTACTTTCAGGTGTGCTGACGTTGTACAGCTAAAGACTTGTTCACAAATTACTTCATAAATGCACTACATAGACCTGTAAACTAACAACAACAACAACAACAATAACAACACTAATGAATGATCACCGAGAGAAACATTTCAATATGGGTTATTATGTCATTCATAATAATTCATGTGATTCATTATTAGCTAGTTATAAGAAGACAAAGACGAAGACAACGAAGAAGAAGAAGAAGAAGAAGAAGAAGAAGAAGAAGAAGAAGAAGAAGAAGAAGCAGACAGTCTTTACTGTCTCATATACAACACTGCGATCAGGTGATCATCAGGTGATCAGGTGGTTGATTCACAAAACAGTCAATGCTAGCAAGTTAACTGGCTATTATTAGCTAAAAGATTATCTTTTGCTGAAGGAGAGAGGTTTTGCTCTTGACAGTGACATTAATGAAAGTGGGGGGAAAAGAGAGCAGGGAAAGGGAAAGAGATTGATACTGTAATAATACAGGAGAAAAAAGAGAAAGAAGAATGAGACAAAGAGAGGACAAAGAAAAGCACAAAGGACAAAAATAGAAAGAGAATAGAGAGCTAGAAAAAGAGAGGAACACAAAGGGATATAAAAAAAGAGACAGACATAGAAACAATAGAAGTAGAGAGGCAAAATGAAAAACGGAAGAGAGAGGGAGAAGGTGGGGGGGGAGAAAAAGAACCAGATAGAGAAAGAAGACAGGAGGAAAAAGAAAAGTGAAAGAACAACAGAGAGAGAGAGAGAAAGTAGAAAGGGAGAGAAGTGAGAAATAAAGTAAAAGAAAATAGAAAGAGGCAGGGATAGAGAGCGAAGGAGGCGTGGCTTGTATATCAGTCACCATGAAGGAGGCATGGCCTGTACGTCATTCACAGTGAAGGAGGCGTGGCCTGCAAATCAGTCACCGTGAATGGGGTGTGGCCTGTATATCAGTCACCGTGAATGGGGTGTGGCCTGTATATCAGTCACCGTAAATGAGGTGTGGCCTGTATATCAGTCACCGTGAATGAGGTGTGGCCTGTATATCAGTCACCGTGAATGAGGTGTGGCCTGTATATCAGTCACCGTGAATGAGGTGTGGCCTGTATATCAGTCACCGTGAAGGAGGCGTGGCCTCTCTGTCTTGTTTGTTGAGTCAGTTAATTACATTTATGGGAAAAACCATGCTGTCATTTTCTGTCGTGTAAATAAGCAGATAAAATCTCTCTTTCATCTGCGCTCAGAGGAATTCGCTCGTAGCAGCGGTGCTGAAACACACAAACACACACAAACACACACTGAAACACGCACTTTCTCTCACACACTTCAGAAAAATCCCCCGATATTCACTGGCCTGAATTACTCGCATTTTAATCTCACTCTGTCCTTTTGTTCTGTCTCAGAAATCTCCTGTGTTTCTGCAATAAATAAGTAAATAAAAGCCATCTCACCATGCAGGTCACACACACACACACCTGCAGTGTGTGATTAATCACAGAGGAGAGAGAGAGAGCTGGAGGACGAGTGTGTGGATTTAGCACAGCTATATGAGATGGTGAAAGTGAGAGAAACAGAGAGAGAACCAGTGAAAAAGAGAAGAATGAAGGGAGACAGAAGGAGAAAGAGGGACAGAAAGAGAGAGATGTGAAAGAAAAGAGAGAGAAAGATAAAAAGACATGAAAAAGGATAAAGAATGTGGACTGGCTCGAGAGATATAAGATATAAGAAAACAGTAAGAGTAAGAAAGACAAACAGTGTAGCAGAGGTGAAAAGGTGAGAGAAAGTAGAAAGAGAGGAAAAATGAGAACAAATGAAAGAGCAAAGAGAGGGATGATAGACTGAGAGCTGGGAGGAAAGGGGAAATGATGGATACTGTAAAAAAAACACAACAGGCAAATAGAGAAAAAAAAATTATAAATAGAAACAGTGAGCAGGAAAACAAGAAAGGGGTTAAGAGCCAGAGAGAAAGAGGGAGAGAAACAAAGTTGATAAAATAACAACATAGAAACAGTGAGAAAGAAAAAGAGAGACAAAATGAAAGAAAAAAGCGAGGAAGATGATTTAAAACATTTGGGGGCGAGGTAGAAAGAAAGAAAAAGAAACCGAGAGAAACAAGGCAGGGAAAAGAAAGTACATTAAAAAGGAAGGTGTAAAGGGCACAAATAGAAGGTGAAAAAGAGAGATGAAAGAGAAAAGACAGAGAAACGGAGAAAGAGGAAATGATTGCGAGAGAGAGAGAGAGAGACAAAAGACCGAAAGAGAGAGAGAGAGGCAGACAGAAAAAGACAGAGACACAGACAGCATGAGAGAGACAGGGAGACAGATATATATATATATATATATATATATATATATATATATATATATATATATATAGAGAGAGAGAGAGAGAGAGAGAGAGAGAGAGAGAGAGAGAGATTGTTATACTGCATTTCCTGCCGTGTGATTGGTCAGGATGTTGATCAGAAAACCAATGAGAGTTGGAGTTCAGCACCATGGACAGCGACACTGCTTTACACAAAACAACAGCCTGCAAAAACAAAAACACACTTCCTGTAACAGAGACGCTCTAAACACCAACACCTCCACTGCCTCCAGCTGAGCTTGCAAAACTTCTCCCTTGTGGTCACATCATCAAAACATGGCCGCCTCCACGGCAGAGAAACCTCCAGCATGCAGAACAAACTCTCAGTCAATGAATACAAAACATTTAATCTCTCACAAGGGTACATTGTGTAAAAAAAAAAAAAAGCAGATAATAATCATGCGTGTATATACTTTTTAATGATATGCCTTCATGAAGGACGCTATACAATAAGTGTCCTAAATTAGCTTTTTCATGCACATCACTCCAAGAAGTTCGCAGAAGAAGAGACTTCCACAGAAGAAGCACTTTAACTTTGCAATTTGGAGTACATGAATAGAGCCTCTTCAGGGTTCTGCCTGTGTTTGTACTGCAAGCACCCGGGTGCTGAGAAACTCTGTACTGACTCAAGCATGATGGTTCTAATAGTTTGAGATAGTTGCCTCAAATATCACACAAACAAAAAAGGTATTATTTAATTTTTTTTTCCAGGTACTGTGCATGCATGCTGTTTCTATAGTAACCATCAATCCAGAGAGTTACTAAATTACTTCCTCCTCCCTACATAGGGTAAAACATAACAGCTCATACACTCAGGATGTAAACAAATTAGGATTGAATGGATAATGTGTTCTAAACAGACGTTGTTGTTTTTTTGTTCTGTGTGATGTATTTCCAGCGTTTGTTCTTTCATCATTAGTAACTGCCTGGTCAGGGTTATGGTGGTTTAAATTTTTTGTTTAAATGTCTACTTTGTTTATACTTTGTGAAACAGAAAATATCACAGACTGATACAAATAAAACTGGAGTGATGTAGCTGAGGTTGAGGAACTGTCGGAGCACACGCCATGCTGACACTGCTCACATTTCTACAACAAAAAACCCTTTCTAGTTTAGGTCACACCCACTTCTGGTTTAAATCTGAATAGATATTTGCAGCACTAAACTATCCTACACACTATGTAGTGCACTATATGGCATATAATAGGAAGCCATTTTAGGATTAACCCTGTGGCTCGGTTTGTATTTAGAGCTACTGTGATTCAGTCAGTGTTGATCAATCAGTGTCCATCACAGTTCATGAACATTCATCTTATTCAAGGTTTAACTTCAAGCTAAAGCTGTATTAGCTAATGTATTAGCCAGCACGCTATCTTTTAATAGACTGCATGTTAAGGAATAGCGAGTGTACATGTAGCTAAATCTACTCTGTTCATGTTATGAGTTTTGAAGGTTTCAAAAGGTTTGAAATTAAAAGAAATGCACCGCATTTAGCTTTTAAGTAATGTCAGCATTGTTAACACATAGTGCTAAATTATTTTTTTAAAAATTGACCATCATGGCAGTAAAACACAATTTTTGCCTTTTTATTATTGTATCACTTGCAGAAGGTCAAACACAAACACAGAGCATAAACGGATTCTGTAATAATCCCACAGCACCACATGTTCAGCCTAGGAAATGCTCTAGACGCTAGTGTGTGTGTGTGTGTGTGTGTGTGTGTGTGTGTGTGTGTGTGTGTGTGTGTGTGTGTGTGTGTGTGTGTGTGTGTGTGTGTGTGTGTGTGTGTGTGTGCCAGGCCAGATTAAGGTCATCCCTAATCCATTCAGTGCTCCACCTTTCACCTCACTCCTTAAACTTAACAAACATTTTTATTGCAATTTATTCCAATCTCAGAAGCCAAAAAGTGAATATGGGAACTACAGTAAATGCCAGCTTTAACAATAATCCTTTTTTATTTATTTATTTTTAATGTTTTAAATGATTTCTCTGAAATGAAATGCCGTGTGTGTGTGCGCGTGTGTGCAAGACTCAATTTCTCTAATGGACAACTAATGAAAATCCATTTGAACGTCCAGTTCTAGGAATCCCATTTATATTACAGAGCGAGATGACTATTACAAAATTAAAGCTTAAAACTTGTTAAATAAAGTTTCTATGAAGAACCCTACAACAGGGTGTTTCATTATCACAAATAATTCCAAGTAGAACCCTTTTGGAAGACAAAAACCTTAATTATCTGATGAACACTTAAAGAACCCTTGAACTGGATAAGTGTGGTCTACAAACTCTCAATTACGACTCATTATTTTCTTCTCAATGCCTAGAACCTGTCAGAGTTTAACATTAAGCTATCATGGTATGTGGTACATGCTTAGAAATAAGCATTGGATGTCAGAAAACATCTGACTGTTACAGAGCGCTGTCACTGCCCTAAATGTTAAATGAACATCTCCTTACAGAAATCTTCACCAAATCAATGATTAAACATGTTCTTTTAAGTTTATGTGGATTTCTCTGGATTACGTCTACTACATGATCGTTCTCCATTTGGGCATGTAAAAGGAAAAACCTGAGTTTGACCCAATACTCTCACAGTTAAAGACTGTCTGGGATATTTAGCCAGTTTTTGAAATTCTGTCTTCTCTAGCCAGCAAAAACGTGTAAGTGGAAAGCAAACTAATGAGTCTTGATTCATTTGTGCTTTTACTCTTCCAGCACTCACAGTTCAGAGGCGAAGCTCATTTAAAGATGAAGTAGCATGAAGTGGAAAATGGGGAAGGAGTCATCAGATGGAATTAGACTTGAATAATCAGTTCTGATCAGCAGCAGAGTGAAGATCCTGAAGAGATCAGTGAAGCATTTAAACCCGAGAGATACTGTTCAGTCTGAGTGAAGGAGGCATGGCCTCTCTAACCATCAGTCCCAGCGAAGGAGGTGTGGCCTCTCTACCCTTCTGTCCCAGCGAAGGAGGCATGGCCTCTCTACTCATCAGTCCCAGTGAAGGAGGCGTGGCCTCTCTACCAGTCATTTCCAGCGAAGGAGGCGTGGCTTCTCTACCCGTCAGTCCCAGCAAAGGAGGCGTGGCCTCTCTACCCATCACTCCCAGCAAAGGAGGCATGGCCTCTCTACCCATCACTCCCAGCGAAGGACATATGGTCTCTCTACCAGTCAGTCCCACTGAAGGAGGCGTGGCCACTGTATCGGTCAGTCCCAGTGAAGGAGGCATGGTCACTGCACCTGTTGGTCCCAGTGTTTTCCTCCACCCTGCCTACACAGAGGACACAGGACGCACACACACACAAAGCCACAGAATACACACACAGACACGTCTAATTACATTACAACCTCATTGGTCTTTATACACAGTGTCTATTTCTATCCACAGCTGTCACTTTTCCACAGTTCACAGCGGCGGGGCGTCGAGATCAGAGCTCACCGCTGACAGCTCATTATCACAGACAGATACCCTGCTGTTTACTGCACCATTTCATCCCACCTGTGATGCCAACTCTCCAAAACCAAAACACACCATTTACCATGTTCAGGGCAACAAACAGTGCCAGGCAATGCCATAATATCATTGATATAAAAATTTTACTCCTGTTGTTTATTAAACCATTTTTGGTTAAAAGAAATTAAAATGTTAAATGCTTTGGTGGATTTCTCAAATATGGGGCCCATGTTTTGCTGGCATTCTTTTTTTTTTTACAAAATTAAATATTGTGATACATATCATGAAAAATGTCTTCATGTAATTCAAGTGATATTTTTGCCAGTCCCACTTAAGAAGGTACGGCTTCAAGGACTAAATTTGAGTCAAGTGGGTGTGGTCACTGCACCTGTCACAGTAAAGGTGTGGCATCTGTGTTGTCAGTCTGAAGTGTTGAAGGAGTTGGCCTCTGTACCTGTCAAAAAAAAGGTGTTGCCTCTGAACTTGCAGTTGTGGTGAAGAAGGCATGACCTGGACACCTGTCAGTTCCTTTGAAGGAGGTGTGGCCTCTCTGCTGTCAGAGCTGGTGAAGGAGGCGTAGCCTCAATGCCTGTCAGTCTTAGTAAGGAAGGCATGGACTATGAACCTTTCACAGAAAAGTTGGTGCTTTCAGTCCTAACGAAGGAGACATGGCCTCTGCACCCATCACAGCAAAGGAGGTGTGGACTCTATGTTGTCAGTTCTAGTGAAGGTGAGATGGTCTGTGTGCCAGTCATTGTTAAGAAGAAGTGGTCTCTGTGCTGTCAGTTTTAGTGAAAAAGGTGTGGTCTCTGGACCCATCATAGTTAAGAAGGTGCGGCCATTATACATTCTTTTCTAGTGAAGGAGGTGTGGCCTCTGCACCTGTCATTGTAAAAAAGGTGTGGCCTCTGTACCTGTCATGGTGAAGGAGGTGTGGTCTCTGTACTCCATCCTGTAAGTCTCATTTTAAAAGTTTTGGCCTTTGTCAGGCTCAGTGTAGGGGGGGTGGCCCCTGTGCTGTCAGTCACAGTGTAGGGGTACACGACTTCACTATCTCTCTGCTGTTCTGTTCAACTTCCTGCTAAACTCACAAAGTGCCTGCTGTGCTCTAAAGCCCTGACTCTGTCCTTTCATTCTCTAAAATAGCCCACAAAGGATTCAGGTCATGCTGCATCTGCAAAACGCTGCAGGATACACACGCACTTAATCCTAGTGATGTATGATGACATTAGCTTTTTATGACTCCTAATAACACAGTTATGGAGGGCTATGTAAATACCAATCATAAAAATAACAAGATTTGAGTTCAGAGCCAAAAAGTATGTTACTATTTCAGCACATGGAATAATGACAGTACAATATGTATATGTGTCAATTTCACATTTATCATTAAATAAATATAATTGAGCTACCATAGATTTTTTTTTTTAATGCAACATCACAGTTTTGCCAGCAGTTTGCTGCACACCTAAATACCATATATCATAGAAATGTCAAGTATTGTGATCTGATATTTTTGTCAAATCACCCAGCCCTAATGCCTCCTACCTAGGTAGCTTCATGAAATAAAGGGGGTATGTGCAATATTTTGAGATATGTATAATTTGTACCATATTTCATATGACCACCAAAAAGAAATGTAACTATGCCTCCAAGCATTTAAAAAAAACAGTTGGGGCTCAGAGTTTATGCTTTGTCATAAACATAGCTAATTAGTTATAGGCTACAGTGCTTGATTAAAAGTGATGGAAAACAGAATGAGATGTAACCATAGCAACAATCATATAATGGTGGCATGTTCATGTGCAGAGGATGGGCTATGACGTTAGCTAGACAAAATGGCAGCCATTTTAATGCCATTCAGTTCATAATGATGTCTCTGTGTGATTAACCCTGCAACTCCGTGATCTGCGTGACTAACCCTGCAGACCGATCCTATGGCTCATGTGGTGGAACATTTCTTCAGTTCCCCAGTCACAACTTCTGTTCCTACTTGCAAATAGTTCCCATTTACTGTTTGACCAAAAAAAAATGGAAGAAAAATGTATAACCGTGGTTTCATCATATACTGTCATACAGTCTCGTTAAATGTGTACAGAGATATAATGAAGAAAAATAAAGCTTGGAAGGAAGTAGCAGAGATCATTAGTGCCTCTGGTGAGTGTACGTAGCTAGTACAGTTAGCTTGCTTTGCTAATCTGCTAATCCACTGGACAGTGCACACACACACATGACAAAATACAAGTGACATGAATGACTTTGTAGTATGAATGCAGGGTAAATGCTTAAAGTAGGCATGATGTAATGCCACTGAACTCTAATATCTTCCAGTATTGAGGCACTTCCAGCAACATTATCTCTCAGACTGCAAATGTAGAACAAAAGAGAAGTAACATTACCTAAACCCCCCACAGAAACCTGTCCTGATGGCGATGATGATGCCACTGCAGATCTGCTTGATAAGACGAGTAAACAACTCCCTCAGTTCTCTAATGGCAGCCGATTCATTAATAATGAGCACTCCGGCTCACACGGCGGTCTCTGCATGTGAAATATTAACATCCTCTGCTTTCTTTGCTTTAACCTGTTCATCTCGAGCCCCTTGTGGTTCCAAACGATCATGAAGGTTAAATAAAGTCAATTTACATCACGTCAAGCTTTATTGTCATGTGTGGAGCTGGAAGTTAAATATAATGAAGTAGTTCCCACGAAGCCAACCTGCAACAAGGGTACAGCCAACAAATATAATGAACACAGTCAATAAGCAATCCCAGATCACAAATCAATGAATTAGTCAATAACAATTTTTCTACAACACACACACACAATAGAAGGTTAAGCCTGGTAAAAACACACACACACACTTTCTCCAGCACTAAACTACACTAAACACTACAGTTTATTGCCATGTGCTGGTAATGCTGGTGATTTTATTGATGACCTGTATCATTTGTTGCCAAACAGGAAATGGTGCACATTAAAGTCGCTGTCTGCGTGTCTGAACAGAAATAACTGCCGCTGAAGGCGATATTGAGGCCCTACATACTGTATCTCCGCCCTGTTTGTCCCACAGTAACACTAAGTGCCTTTCTGACTCGAGAATGAGCAGAAACACAAGTAAGGTGTATTTATTTGTCCTAGGAACATGCAAGTCATAGCAAATGCATACATACATTAATAGTCCAATAATACCTGAATGGATCAGAAATAATTTCACTTTAAAATACATTTTAACCCTGCTGGGTTCCCAATTGGCTGCTCAGGCTTCAACATACTTTACATTTGATCTGTTAATGCAGACGAAAATATAAATAAATAAGACATCTCATTTGGTGTTTTCATCAATCACTTACTATCATTTCAGCTTCACTCTCTGGGGGAACCCTTAAAGGAACCCTACAACAAAGTATTTTCCTATTTGAAAGAGTTCCAAGTAGCACTCTTTTCAAAAGCTAAGAACATTTAATCATCCAATTAACACTTAAAGAATGCTTCAAGCACCCCTTTTTATTTAAAAAAAAAAAAAAAAACAAAGAGTATGTATAACCTGGGCAAGTGTGTCCAGTTTTCTTCCCTTAACCCTTAAAGGGTCTATGTAGAACCCAACACCCAGTGAACATTTAAAGCATTTGAAAGCTAGGAACTTTTAATTGTTCAAAGAACCCTTAAAATAACCACTTTTTTTCTATGTAGAAAAAAAACTCTGAACCTTTTCTGATTGTGAAACACTTGCATTCAGGGTCAGCACTGAAACTTCAAGGGTTCAACAACCAATGAAACTTTACAGTTCTATTTTTTTTCCAAATTATTGCTCATTATTTTCTTCTTAATACCTAGAACCTCTCAGGCATTTAGCTCTTGGTGCACTTAGAGGGTTTTTTATGGGTTCATTTTTGGAATCAGTTTCTATGGCAGTAGAAATGTTAATGCGCTGTGAACAGCAACAAAACAATGAGGATGGAGGGGTTTTATTTATTATTATTATTATTATTATTATTATTACTACTACTACTACTATTATTACAAGCTCCACTACAGCTGATACTACACAACACATGCAGTGCTACCAAGCTGTGCTAACATTAGCAATGTGGCTAATCTTGCTAATTGGTCATGTGTAATGCCATGGTGATGTATTATCAATGTGCACAAGGATATAAAGTTGGCTTGAGTTTGACAGCTAACTGTAATCATGATATGATTCAGTTCATGATTTCAGCAAAATAGACTTCATGTTGAGACTGTGTTTAATCTCCTGACTACACAGTTGTACTTTATATCATGTATCATACAGTTATAGAAGGCATTTACTTATAATTACACTATCCAGTGGGAGATGAGGATGGGTTCCTTTTTGAGTCTGGTTCCTCTCGAGGTTACTTCCTCATGTCGTCTCAGGGAGTTTTTCCTTGCCACCGTCGCCACTGGCTGCTCAATGGGGATAAATTTATCGATTTAAAATTTAGATGCAAAATTTATGCATCTCTGTAAAGTTGCTTTGTGACAATGTCTATTGTTAAAAGCAGTATACAAATAAAATGGAATTGAATATGCTGGCGAGATGCAAGAAATAGAACTTTAAAAAAAAAAATTTAAGAAGAGGTGTTTTTGGGAAATATTCTTCAGAATTTTGGGAAAATATTTCACGTGGAAAAAAATGTTTACATCATGCAGGATATTCCTCGAGATGTTCCACCTCAGATAATGGAATAAAATGCAAAATATAAGAAATAGTTGCAGATTTAATCAATCTGTTGAATTTTCAAAAGACACCAGTGTGGTATGGTCTCACACACACACACACACACACAGAGCATGCAGCTGCAGCATAAACTGCATTATAGCACCACCAGCCAAGTGAAGAGGCACTGCACTTCTTCAGGCCAACAACTTCACACCAAACTGCAAATATGAGACACTTCACTGTTTTATGAGGCATTCAGCATCTGAGAGGGTCATTTTGTGGCCTTTTTAGTAAAATAAATCATTATTACTTGGATTTAATCACACTAAAATGAGTGGAAGTGAGGAAGACAAGGGATTTAGACTGCAGGCAGCAGATCTGCATTATGCTGTCCATCCATCCACCCATCCTGCTCATGCACTAATGAATCCTCAACACAATTTTCTCATCTCATTCTTTCTCTCTGTCCATTTTTCACGTCATCATCACTCTGTATCTCTGGCTCATTTCTCCATCGTGCTAATTCTCTCTCTCTCTCTCTCTCTCTCTCTCTCTCTCTCTCTCTCTCTCTCTCTCTCTCTCTCTCACACACACACAAACACACACACACACACACACACTTCCCTAATTGAGACGAGCAATGGTGTCTCTCGAGTGAACCACACCGTTGGTGTAACCCACACGTCTTCTATGGAGGTGAAGAGAGCAGATGACTATATGATCGTTCTGGACCTCTGCCAAGCACACACACACGAAACAGGAGAGGAATATGAGATCAGGGTGCACATGTACATTTCGCTGATACGGATTTCGGCACGGGGTGAGGCTGTAGATGAGAAGGTGCTGCGTTAACGACACACACACACACACACACACACACACACACACACACACACACACACACACACACACACACACTTTAGACCTCCAGTCGTTTGTCAGAACCGTGCAGCACCCCAGATTTAAAGGTATAACATCGTACATCACAGCAAACAGCACATCATGACTAACCGGACAGCTTCAACCCCAAACCATACACGCGCTCTACGTCACCGAATCAATATTATAAATCAAACGATATAATAAGCATGCATGAACTTTACCTTAGATCAGTAACGTCAGCTCTGCTCAGGACCTCGGTTAGGGTCAGAGCAGCTCGATCTCCTCACATGTCGGATTTTCTCCCGCTGCTCGGTTCTCCTCCATCCGGTCCGATCCTAAAACCATTTTGCTGGAGCATCCGATAAAAAAGCAGAACATATCCTTCACTCCGAGCACAAAAAATAAACTACGAATCCGCCCTTTTTTAAAAATCAGAAATCCAAAAAAGTCAAAATCCCGTGGTGCTCCTCAAGAAGAAGAAGGAGAAGGTGGTGAGAGTGGAAAAGCTGCTCCATTTGGTGCAGCAGAAAACATACTCATGAAAAAAAAACAAAAAAACAAACTCCATTATATCAAGTTGCATGATACGAACACCCCTGCATTGTAACGCATTATAACCTCCACACGCTTCAGACGAAATTTAGCGCGCGCAAAAATTTCCTTTCACGTCTTTCCTCCCTCAAGAAGACCAGGATCCGGATTAGATCATGCCTCAATCTCAGGAGAGAGTTACATCCCCGCTACATTCCCCTCGAGAAGAAGATGGTGAAGAAGAGGAAGAAGATGGATGTGGGGATGCACGAGGATTTTAAAAAATAACGCACGAGCATACATGTACAACTTCCTCATTTGAACCGGATGAGAGCTAAGCCGCTGAGGGGGGTAAAAATCTGGGATCTCTTACCCACGCGCATCTATTTTTCCTCCCTGCGCTCCGCTTCTGCCGCTCTCCGCGCGGACTCGAGTTTAGTCCACACGTACACGCGCGCGCGCACACGCGGACGGGCGCCGGCGCGCGCGCGCACACACACACACATGCACGTCGCCGCGTATCGGTGTATCGCTGCATCTTTCCTTCATCCGCGTTCCTCAGATGACAAAACATCACCATCTTCTTTCCATTTCCGGGAAGAAATATTTATAGCCTAAATATATAGGCTATAGGTGTGTGTTGTACCAAAAAAAAAAAAAAAAAAAAAATGCGCGTACGTGCAAAGCAAGCAAGCAAGCCCGTAAGCGCGCGAGAGAGAAGGAGGGAGAGAGAGACCGAAGTTCGCGTGCACAAATTCAGCACATCTACAAACCCACCTAAAAAAAATAAAAATAAATAAATAAATAAAAAAGGGGAGAAGAAGAGAAAAGAGACGCTTCAGTTTGTCTTCTGCAGAAAGGAGAAGAAGAAGAAGAAGAAGAAGAGGAGGAGGAGTCCTGGATTAGCTCAGAGTGACTGTGTGTTGTCCCATTTAATCTGGATTCCTGCAGATTGACACACACACACACACACACACACACACACACACGAGTATAACATTCACTTACAAATAAAATAAATGAATCAGCAATTAAATCAATAATTTAACAATTTATTTGCAACAATATAACAGGCTACATCTATAATAAGTCATTGTTTCTATAGTAACAGCTCATTGCTAGGGACTTGTACACCCTCAGAAATAAAGGTACACTTATGTACATGATCACACCTTTTACCTACGAAGGTGCACACGTGGGGTCATAAAAAGAACAACACTAAACTAGAACTTTGAGAATCCGGTACACAACAGCACCTTAACAGCCAAATGCAGAAACAGCAGGCCTTAAACAGAGCCACTAATCAAAGAGAAACACAGCACAGGTGAGTGCAATCAGAAGAGCACTAGCATGTGATTCGGCTGTAGTGTGTGAGGAGGCTGATAGGAAATGAAGTCCAGGGCGGCCATTTGGCGAGGCTGTGATGATGAACCCCTGTAAGTGGAGATCACAACTGAAACTGGTGCAGTTATGTACTTTAAATAGGTTTGCGTGGTATGAAGATGACTCACTGAAGGTACCAAGATGTCTCTTTGATTTAATATTCAACATTTATGGAAGGAGTCTCCAGTGTCAGAGGTAAAGCTGTAACTTTAAGATTTTGTTTTCTTGTTTGTCTTACACCACAGCGTGGTTGAATTCTCGAATCTGATTGGTCAGAAGGTGTGCAATATGTTTGTATAATGGACTGTAGTTCCAGCTGTAACATGAATCACAGGTTTATATTAATGCACTTGTTCTGATATGTTATCGTTTCAATAGAAACAGCTCATTCGCAGGGACGTGTACAGCGCACACTCCACATAATCTAATACTAAACGAAACTGATTTTTTTTTTTTAACGTTGATGGTCAACAAAGAAAAGTATGCATTATTGTTGAAATGGTGAAGTTTTCAGTAAGGAGAAATATGTTTATTTAACATTTATGGAAGGAGTCTCCAGTGTCAGTGCTTTGTAAAAGTCAGAGGTAAATGGAAATGGTGAGGGAACGACATAAGTGAGAACAGGAACTAACTTGTAACTATAAACGGATAAAAAGGTATCACGTGTCGTTCTTTAGTGAATTAAAAATAGTAGTTTTCAGTGAATCGTTGCGATGTAAGAGGAATAAAACATGTCGGGGTAGTAACAGTAACTCAGTCACTGCTTATTTTACTGTAACAGTGCCAAACACATAGTGTTTCTTACAGTGTGCAAGAAAGTTAAAGAAAGAATTCCAGTTTCATGTTTAAGGTGCACGCCACAAACGCTGGTGAGAATAAAGTCAGTGGAGATTTCTTTATGTGAATTCCTGATCCATTTTTGTCGTAAAACCGCACGGGATGAGCGTGATCATTACACACTCACGCCGAGCTGAATAAACGTGCTGAAGAATGCCACATGAACACTACTTCTTGCTTTTCTCTTTTCACGTGTTCATGTTTACGGCATAAATAATAATAATGATCAATATCATGACCACACCATGGGTTCAGCCCACTACTCAGCGAATGATTCACCGTGTGTGTGTGTGTGTGTGTGTGTGTGTGTGTGTGTGTGTGTGTGTGTGTGTGAAGAGAACATGTTCTTGTTACAGCAGGACCTTGTGTTTCTTATTTACGATGTTTTGTTCCTTCTGCTCTGGTGAGAAACTGATTTCCTGAGTTTGTGTGCAATAAATTCCTGCAGCACACCTTCATCTGACCTGCTGAGAGCGGCCAAGCAGAAACATCATCACATCACATCACCTCACGCTCTGCCCTGAACAAATTTTATATATATATATTGGGGGGGGAATCATAGAGACAAAGTGAGAAGGGAAGCGTTGTTGCTTGTTTTGTTTTGTATTTTTGCTTAATAATAATAATAATAATAATAATAATAATAATAATAATAATAATAATAGTAGTAATAATACATTTTTATTTATACTTCACTGTCTGTTTCTCCATGTCCAATAAAACCTCAGAAGAAATGAAATAACGCTGTATAAATAAAAGTTTATTAGTCGTATTCCTGTACAGTCACGGCGACACTTCCTCTTCGTCCCTCTGATTTATTTTTCTATTATTTATTCAGAAAACAATCAGAAACAGTGCATGACATTACAATACAATAAACACACACATAAAGCACATACTAAGGGTTCTTTAATGGTTCTTCAGTGGTTCATTGGATAAATAAGAGGTTCCTCACATCCTGAAAAGGTTCTAATAGGAGCTCCACCGGTGTAGAGTTCTACCATAGAATCTTGAAGGGTTCCCCAAGAGGGACAACTGAAGAACACTTAGGGGTTTGAAATTCTGACAGTCTAGGCTCAGTGTATTTAGCTAAAAGTAAATCAATCAATTAATCAAACAATCAATTAATTTAAAAAAAGGGTTGATAATGGGTAAGATGAGAGTAAACACTGTTAAGAGGAACAGTATAAAAAAATATTCAGCATAATGTAAAAGTATAAATGTGCAAAATAAATAGATAGATAGATAGATAGATAGATAGATAGATAGATAGATAGATAGATAGATAGATAGATAGATAGATAGATCATGTAATTAATTAATACATTAATAAATTAATAGGATATGGACAGCACTTTGCTATTCTACCATTTTTTTTTACGTGTTTTAACAACATCGACAGTCAGCGACAATTCGGTCAATGACAGAATTATTGGCACCCTCTGATTGCTGCTGTTTTTCTCCCCACATTATTGACATTTATGATAGAATTTCAGTTTAACCCGTGTTAAGAGGGGCCACTAATATTCTGCTTATCACTACATCAGAGATGTGCAGTAATAATAATAATAATAATAATAATAATAATAATAATAGATTTACAGAAGACTAAACGTCTCGGTTGGACATTTCATTTTAACCCTGAGGTGATGGTTTGAAGTAAAGAGTGCTTTTAATTTCACTACACTTCATTAGGATTATAAGGTTAAAAAAATTAATAAATAAAAAGATAATTACCCAGGACAGTCAACATGCCAGGCAACACGTGTTTGCGACGTCATGCTTGTCCCTGCTGATTTTACGCCTGGAGGAATGTGAAATCGTTCGGAGCTGAGAGGTGAGTCTCGACATGGCCTTGGACTCGGTCAGTTCTCCAGAGAGAGAGATTTTTTTTTCTTCATGTTACATTTTAAAAGCTCTGACAGTTTAATGTGTTGAAACTACTAGATATTAACAGTTTGAGAAGTTTGTTCATGTTGCTATGAATAAATAAGAATGAGAATGATTATTGTCGCTCTGAGGAAAGTTCTACTTTATGTCCGGGGCTGCAGCTTTTCATTCCAGCCAATCAGGAGGCAGTTTTTATTTCAGCTGTTCCTCTCATTGCACACCTGAGATAGATCCAGTCCATTTTTGGGATCTGTTTGATCCGCTCTAGCAGCCCCGAGTGATCCGGCTGTCTCATAGAAAGCTTCTGTACTGGTTTCTTTTTTCTGCAAAGTACAAACAAACCCTTAAATATATTGTACACATCTTTAAGCTCTACGCTTTTATGCACTTCAAATTAGTCTTAAAAGTGCAAGTAACATTTATACACTCTTAGAAAAAACATCAGTTCTCCAGTTGTCCCTCTGGGGGAACCTTGAAATTAATGGAGAACCTTACAACAGAGTGTTTCTCTATGAGAAAGGGTTCCAAGGAATAAAGTTATTGTTAAATCTCTCTCTCTCTCTCTCTCTCTCTCTCTCTCTCTCTTTCTAAATTTAAGTGGCTCTCTCAAGACTTCAGGGAACAGATAAAGAGTTCTGCTTCAAGGTTAGCCTCTCAGTCTTTTCTTTACCTCCTCTACTGTACACAGACTGAGTGACACCTACAGAATGTCACTGCCTGAATACAGGGCTGCCTTTTTATTCAGCAGCATTTATTCCACTAAGTGAGTTGTGATGGAATGTGGGTCTGTTGTGGTACATTTCTTACTAGCTGTTCACTTTTAGTCAAATGATCAAATTCTGATGAACAAAAACTCCATCAAATGAGTCCTTCCAGGATTTTGCGATCTCAGAAATTACCGCAAAATCAAGCAAACTCGGAGGAGCTTGAAACGTTTCTAATTTAACGCAGATTCTCCGCAGATTTGGGACGAGACGCGTGATGTGACATCATCACAAGGTGCATTCAGCTAAAGACCTCTTCGATTCACGTGCATCGAACATGAGTACAGCTGAAAGAGCGTGCTAAACTATTTCATGCGACTGCGATTTCGCCAATTCAAGTAGTTTTGCGGGAAAAAAAACAACAACACATTTTTGGCCACAACAATCACAAAAACACTGTGCGGAATCCTGTACGGACTGATCAAACTCCATGGCACAATATCAGCCTCCTTAAAAATGATGTAAAACCTGTCAATCAATCAATTAGTTTAGTCAATTCCAGTTTAAAGAGTTACAAAATACATGTACGTAAGAAGTACAACATAATGATCTTCAAGAAATACCAAATTGTAATCGTTGGAAAATTGCTTTTATGGAAAGAATCCCTTCCTGTGTTCCTCACAGCAGGTGTTTGTCCCCACGAGGGTTAAAAGGTAAAAGAAGGGAACGAGGAGCAGCTGCGAGGGGGTTAAGGATCAGAGGAGAGGAAGATCTGCAGAGGAATGACCGGAACACGAGCTCAGCAGGTTTGTACTGAAGCGCTGATTGGATGGGCAGTGAAACAGAAAAAAAAAGTCAAAGAGAGAACAAAGTGAATGGGACTCGTTTAAAAACAAGAGCGACCTCATCCCTCATTCACATGCCTCGAGCGACTAACATGAGACACAGAGAGAGAGGTGTGTGTGTGAGTCAGCTATGCTTCACCATCAGGAAGCTCAGCAAAAAAAAAACAAAAAAACAAAGATCCTTGAATTTCTAGATTCAAAACTTTTGAAATTGAATGACACCTTGAAGAGTTTCTTAGAAACAAAGACTATAAAAATAAAAGCTTATAACATGAAAGCTTCATTCCATATCCATGTATTACAGCTGGATATGATCTAACAGCCTGCTCATGGTGTAGCCAGGAATTAGTGTCAGGTGGGGATGAGGAAATCTAAATAAAATCAAATACTAAATAAAATCACCGTGTGATCTGTAGAGTTATACTGATAGATGTGGCACACTTGTGCATTTTTGGTGGATTCCAGACTGCAGTATAAAGACCTGATGGCATGAATGTGTTATTAAATTATTTAACACACAATCTACCATCAACCGATCTCCTCATCTTAACCCTCAGGGGAATCTGGGACTATTTTGGACTTTTTTTTTTTTTTTTGGACTATATAAATATTATTTAATTATTTAATTATTTAATTATTTAATTATTATTTAATTATTATTTAATTATTATTTAATAATATCATTGACTATATAAATACCATGCAAGAATCTGGACTCAATTATTTCCTAGTCAACATGACGGGGGTTTTTTTTCCACTTAAACACACTATATCAAAACTCTGGACCCTAAAACACACACAAATTCAGATTCGGATTTAGAAAATGATGATTTTTCTTTACTCAAAACCCATACACATAATGAAGTATGTAAAATAATGAAACAAGGAAACAAACAGAAAAAAATATAGATAAAATCAAACTATGTGCTCTCCAACTTCCTCACGTCTCCCTTGCTTCAACTGCTGATCTCGGTTTTGCTTTTGTTGTTGGTTTTTTACCCAGCCCCAAATTTTTCCCCATTTGTTCATACGACAAAAAATGCCAACCATATTCCAATAAATTACGATCTATAATTTATCCCCATCCACATCATGAATTAATTGTGATCTAATCTGAAAGACGCTTCCTAGGTAGGCAACATTTTAAGGGAGGATTAGCGCACTCTCGTTAAATGTCCTGTAGACACGCCCATTACATGTCATTACATGATACGTGAAAAACACCGATAATCAGCAAAAGGCGAGCTGAACTGCCGTCCGCCATGTTTGCTTAAAGTTATAATACGTTATGGTTTCTATGGTAACAGCTTTTACACGGACGTGCTGCATAAACGAATTAAAAAATGTGGACTCTTTGATATGGTGAAGTTTTCTGTAATTTTATATTTTATATTTATGGAAGTAGTCTCCAGTGTCAGCGCTTTGTAACAGTCAGAGGTAAAGCTGTATCTGGCAATTTGCTGTGGTATAAGAGGAATAAAACACTTAGAAACCTGCTGTTATGTGAAAATGATCAATTTCAGTGTTTAGGCTTTAATCTATAACATTACTTTGTTAATCAAATAATAATCGGATTATCAGTGTGCATGTAAACACACTTTAATGACTTTTAAACACAAATAAATCGCCTACGTGAGCATTTCAGAAGCAGCTCCATTTTTGTTCTCTTTCACTTTTTTTTAGAAAAAGAAAAATGACTTTGACCAGTGAGTAATCCTCTCCCTGATGAAAAAAAATAATAATTTAAAAAATGGATCTTTTTTTCTCAGAAGCTTGCAGCACAGATCGGTCAACTGCAGAAATCAGGAGAGCAGCTAAGAGAGAGAGAGAGAGAGAGAGAGAGAGAGAGAGAGAGAGAGAGAGAGAGAGAGATTTAACAATAACTTTATTCCTATACTTTTTACATCACAATTTAACAATGTAACAATGTTTTTATCCTGACAAACAGTTCTTCATAAAAAGGAAATAAAAGAAGTTTATATAAATAAATAAACAGGTGGACAAAGTACACAACTCCATTACTTGAGTGAAAGTACAGATTCTACTGGTCAAATATTACTCCACTACAAGTGAAAGACAGATTTTTACTTAAGTAAAAGTACAAAAGTACTTGCTTTTAAAAGTACTTAAGTAACAAAAGTAAATTTCCCTTTTTAATGTCAACGCATTGTTTTATTATTGTTGCATTGTTGTATGTAATACTTACAATACCTTATGCCTCTGAAGCAACCTACTGAATACACTGACTAGCTTGTAGTATCTGTGGAATAAAGAGCTTTTAGAATGTTACAAAACCTATAGAAATGATAACCGCTCTCTCTGGCTCAGCGGCAGCACCAACGCAGATTTGAATGTTCCGGTGTGAATTTTGTCAAAGGTTTAATAGCCAGACGAATCGTTATCATTTAGGAAAGAGATCGTGTGGGTGTTTGAATCGAGATCACAATCTTTGTATGATTAATTGAGCAGCTCTACACATAACTATAGTAATTATGCAAGGTAACAAATAAAAACTATAAAAATTACAAGATATTAACTTATTTAACTCTTAAACTCATTTACATTTGAATTCACACTTTTGCATGCTAACTAACATCATTGTCGAACCTTACCTATGTGTAAGCAGTGTATCCACAAGGCTATGGCAACTTAGCGGGCAAATCCATAAATCATTTGACCGACCATACTTCATACTGAAACTTTAGCTCTAAAGCACAGACAATTTCAAGCTTTCACAAGAAATTAAAAGTTTACATACCTCAATATGCTTGTGCAGGTTGGATGGCGAGTTTTTGAAGGCTGTGATTTGCTTTGTTTTAGGTAAACAAAGCAAACATTTAAAATGAAAAGAATCTTTGACCTTTTCAGAAAACTGGAACATACTTTTTAAGTATGGCCATGGGTGCGCGCACTGTGCCGAGGAACCGTCTTCTTCCATTTTGCCAACTGAACAGTGTTCAAAAAATGCTGGGAAATCATGACTTCACGACACATGACCCTACAAGAGTGATTATTGATAGGCTGTCTGTCACCTTCAAAAAACCAATCACGTTTTAGAGAAGAAGAAAAAAATCATCCACTGATTTTCAAAGCTGCTAAAGTAACGACTTTCGACTCGAGGACCTTGAAAGAAATGTAGTGGAGCGAAACGTACGATATTTCTCTTTCAAATGTAGTGAAGTTAAAGACGCAAGTTTCCAGAAAAAATAATATTCAAGTAAAGTACAGATACTCAAAAAGTGTATTTAAGTACAGTACTCAAATAAATGTACCTCTTTACTGTTCATCTCTATAAATAAATAAATAATAAGTTAGTAGATTAAGAATTACCAACTTTCAAAAATTAAAAACTAGCTTGTCATCGTAAACTGTACATACAGCCTCATTAACACACCATGTATCACAAATGCCCAATAAGTTATTTGTCAGGCTATAATAAGCAAATTCAATCTTTAACCTTCCTGCTACTAACCTCTAAAACATTACTTCAGAATCTAGCATGGCAAGTATACTATATTTCATTCCTCCGATAAATACCTTCTCAGAAAACTCTTCATCAAATTTTAGAAACCAGCTCCTAAGCAACTTGAAAAGTCCTTTTAATCTAGCACACTTTAAAAACAAATGCTCTAAATCTTCCTTTTCCCCACAGAACCGACAGTCCCCCTTCACTGCTGTATTCAGGTGTGCCACATGTCCGTCTGTAGCTATTGCCCCATGAATAATCCTCCACAGCAGTACGCTTCTCTACAGGAGGTTTATATAGGGTCCTCCACTGGTCTCTTACAAGGAAGTCTGAGCTCAACATATCTGGCCACCTTGAGACTTTTTGCCTCTTCTATGAGTCCTTATGTATCATTTTGACTGTAATATAGTACATTTCTTTTATTGACATGCATTTAAAAGAGTTTAACTGAGGAGTCTTAAAAGACCTGAAGAGTCTGCAACTCCCTCCTTAAATCTTCCTTCCATTTTTCTGGGGAGATTCTTATTTCGGGAAACTCCTTATTTCCCATGTCTTGCATATTGTTATGTCCAATATAAGTCCTGTGACCACTTGGTAATGCATTGTAGATTTCTTCCTTTAGCTTTGACACGAGACGTGAAGCTCTCAAACCCGTCAAGTTCTTCAGTCGATTTCCACCCTTCCTCTTGTAATAAATGACCCAGCTTTGCGATTCCGTTCCTCAATAAGCATTTCTGTACACTTACAGAGGACAGCAATCTAGTTTGAATCAATGTGTTGAAAAACAGTGGCTCCTCAGGGGCCCACTGTTCTGTATTGTCCACATGTCATTCTGTTCTTACAACAGTTTTCCATGTTTGAATCATGGATCTGTAAAAGGAAGTAAGCCCAGATAAACTCACCTCCTCGAGCTTCATTAGGAATAAGTGTTTATCAAGTCCAAAGCCACCTACTCGCCTCAGAATCGTACTTTTCCCATAACACATCCTTATGGTATAAAAGTCTCTGTGCAGCTTGTATCCTGAAAGCACGGATTCGATTCCTCACATCCACCAGTCCTTGACCACCTTCCTGTACTGGCAGGTATAATACTGGAGCACGAATCCAGTGTTATCCATTCCAGAAGAAGTTTACTGCTGCCCTTTGTATGTTTGAGATCAAATCCTCTGGTAGCTCCATAACCACAGTCTTGTGCCACAAAGTAGAGGCGGCCAGATTATTTACTACCAGAACTCTTCCTCTATAAGACAATTGTGGTAATAGCCATTTCCATTTCAACAATCGGCCTGACACCTTTTCCAGCAACCCCTCCCAGTTTTGTTTTTTTTCTAATTGTTCATTTCCTAGAAAAAAAACTAATATTTGTAATCCTTCTTTTCTCCACCATAACCCTCCTGGAAGTTGTGGAACTGCAGTGTGCTCCCAATTACCAATAATAAATCCCTCACTCTTTGTCCATTTAACCCTAGCAGAGGAGGCCTTTTCGTACACTCCAATAGTTTGTGTTAAGATTACCATATCTTCTTGCCCTGTGATAAAAACTGTAATGTCATCTGCGCACGCTGATAAAACCACTTTGGAATGACTGTTTACATTAGGGATTAGAGTTCCTTTAAGATTCTTTTTTAATTTACATAGCAAAGGTTCAATAATTAGGCTGTATAATTGTCCAGAAAGTGGACATTCTTGCCTTATACCTCTTGAAACGGGTACTTAAGCCACCTCCTGCTTTAACCATCACATACACATTACAATACAACAACCTAATGTATGAAATAAAAACATCACCAAATCCAAAATGCTTCAGCACATTAACAAGATATTCATGATCTACACGATCAAACACTTTTTCCTGATCTAATGACAAGACTCCCAGATCATTATTATTAACCTGGTTGAGATCAATTATGTCCCTTAGTAAAAAGATTGTCTACAATAGATATCTGAGGAATGCAATACGTTTGGTCATTTTGGATCAGCTTATCTAAACAGTACCAGGGTCTATTTGCTAAACACTGTGGAAAACTTTTATAATCCAGGCACAACAATGCTACTGGTCTCCAATTTTTTAGGAGTCCCAAATATCCTTTTTTTTGGAATCAGTGACAAAACTGCTCGACACCAACTTGTGGGAAGTAATTTACTTTCGATGCATTCTAGTATTACTTCATGTAAATCTGGCCCTATTAAGTCCCAGAATTGTTGATAAAAATCCGCGGGCAGTCCATCAATTCTGGGGGATCGGCCTGCACATAGCTGCCGCATTGCCTCTGAGAGTTCTTGAAAAGTAATTATGTTATCCAATCCTTTTTTTTTTGTTCATCGCCAAGCTGAGGTACGTCTTTAAGTAAATCCTCAGCACAGCCAGTGTCACAGCTCTCAGCACTGTATAATTGTTAATAAAAGTCTCTTGCCATCCTCCTCATTTCTGCAGGATCCGATGTCACAGATCCATCCGAGCGACGAATATGGCCCATCATCTTCTGTTGGACACTTTTCCTTTCTAGATTAAAAAAGAAAGCATTCTGAGCATCCATGTCTCTGATGGAGCAGTATCTTGTTCTTATCAGTGCTCCTTTTGCTTGCTCTTGTAAAAGAAAACCCAGTTCTTGTCTCTTCTTTTTTTAACCCATCACACTGTACAGTTTCATTATTGTTTACAATTTGTCTTTCTAAGCACTCTATGTCTCTCTGCAAAACCTTCATTGTTGCTCTCACCATAGCTGATGAGTGACATGTATAATTTTGACAAAACATGTTTATATTAACTTTGCCCACATCCCACCATTGACTAAGGTTTTCAAAAGAATGCTTCTTCAATTTCCAGCTATTCCAAAACAATTTAAAATTTTCACAGAAGAAACCATCCTGTAGTAACTTGGCATTAAATGTCAAATAGTATTGATAGTGTGATTTTGTTGTCTTCTTCATATTAACATCAAATATTACCATATGATGGTCTGAAAAACCATTAGATGCAATAAAAATATTCATCACCTTGCTGTTCCATGTCTTTTCCAAATAAAACCTATCTAATCTCGCACTACTACCTGTATTATCAACCACTTTTAGCCATGTGTACTGCTTAACTCCATTATTTCTTGTTCTCCATACATCTGTCATTCGGAATTCACTGATAGCTTTTGATAATACAACACTTGACTGATTATGAGGTTCTTCCCCATTCCGTTCAACAGTTAAGTCTGTACAATTCCAATCTCCCCCAAGTATAAGACACTCATATTTTTCAATAGCTTTCCTTACTTCTATAAAGAATGTCAGCTGCTCTGAGCCATTGTTACGAGCATAAACATTAACAAATACAAATACTGTTCCTCCATGCTCAATTTGTGTTACTAATAATCTTCCTAATTTCTTCTACATTTAAGATATTAATGTTCAGATTTTCTGAAAATAAAATGGCTACCCCTGCACTATTTCTTGTCCAATGACTCATTGCAAGATTTCCTTTCCACCACATTCTCCATTCAACTTCATTATCATTATCAGTGTGTCTCCTGTAGAAAGGACACATTAACCTTCTTAATTCTTAAAAACTCTGAAACCATTGCTAATTTATTCCTGTTGCTACCCCAATTAATATTTAAGGATCCTACTCTCAACATATCCATGGAAAGATGTAAGAAGTGGATAGAGACAGAGAAGAAACAGCAGAGTATAGAAAACACCACTTGTGATTTACTCATTTGACGATTTTAATGAAACTTGTACTTTGTTTTTCCTTAGCTTCGTTACCATCTTTTTCAGCTGGAATCTTTTCTTTTTATCCAGAACTTCGTGGCTCACTGTTTTTTGTAGCAGTAATACTGACATTATGAATTTCTCCACATCCGGGAAGAAATCTTTCACTTCAACCACTTTGCCAAACGTTGTGTCAAGAAAATCACTGATTCTATGGAGTACATAGGTCTTCCATCACCTGTGACCCAACATCAGAAATCTCAGAGAGAGTCTTCATCCCTCATCTCTGCATCACAGTTTTCCTCACATTTTGATCTATCGTTATTTTCAACATCTTTTACTTCACCATCAGCACTGTTTTTAACCTCTTCACTTATTACATTATTTCCGGTTAATTCTGTTTTGTCATTGTTCGAATTCATGGTAATCTCACGCCGGTTATTATTTTCTTCACTCTGTTCATCAGTTTTCTCAGCACTCTGAGCACCTTCCTCTTCTACCTCTGCAGACTGTAGTTTCAGACTCATTCACAACTTCAACACTCTGAGTGGCTGCTTCTTCAGCAGCTTGGGCCTTGTGTGGACATGCTGATCTCTTATGCCCAACATCTCCACATTCAAAACATTTCATACTTCCGGTGTTTGCATAAACCATATATGCTCTGCCCTCATACCACACTCTAAAAGACACGTCTAAATCCTGTTCGTTTAAGAACATGAATACCTGTCTTCTGAATGACATTATGTGTTTTAATGCTTAATTTTTACACCCGAGAGGAACTGTTTTTATTGCGCTGGCTAACTTTCCGTAGCACTGAAGCCCCCATGCTATTTCATCGTTATGAATGAAAGGCGGCACATTAGAGACAGTGACTCTGGTAGTTGGGGCGACCAGCGGTGGAACTGTGACAAAATCGCCACTTACCTCTATCCCGTTGCTTATTAAG